>VUQS01022515.1:2983-35456 GCA_015108495.1 Heterochromis multidens | reverse complement strand
AGCGCCTTGAGGCGACTTTTGTTGTGATTGGGCGCTATATAAATAAAATTGAATTGAATTGAATTACTGGTATGATATCTATGTGCGTATCTCTGTGCATGGATGCACCTTGCCAACTAACCAAATATGGTCCCTTCTAGTATCAAAAACCAAGATGGAGGGCCACAATGCTAATCCAGAAGATTCAAAGAGTGAGTACAGAAACCCATGGGTAATGTCACATTGGCTATGGTCATCTTTTATATACAGTCTGTAGTTTTAATAGTTTGTGAAAATGTTTTAACCTGGAAATGATTGTTGATTATCTCAGAATGCTAATTATGGGTAATTGGTACATTAAGGATGACTATTACTAGCCTAGGGATGCTAGTCTCTATACAGAGAACTGACATAGGCTCTATCCATGAACATGCTGCAGTGGTGTTTTTAAGTGCAAAAAAACAGACATTGTGCTGTTTTTTTGGTGATGAATGCTAGGAGCAAAACAAATTATGTTTTTCCTTGCTTTACTACTATACCACTGGAATGCAGTCGACTTGCAAATGACGTCACTCTCAGCTCCGATATCTGTCTTCCATGGTAAAGGGAACCCAGCATTAGTTGATGCTGTTTACTAGTTCAGGGATTCTAGTTACTAGTCTAGTGATGATAGTGACTTGTGAAGTTAGCAGCAACCCTTTCCAGTGGGTTGTACTGGGAGGCAATGTAAACATGGCTCACTGAATGAATAATGTAAGTTATTGGAGAATAATCTAGAAAAATTATCACAGCTTGTCTGTCTGATCTGAGTAAACCCCTGTTACACAATATTTTTCCCTCAGAGTGATGGGGGCAGATGGTCTTCATGGATTTAAGATTTTTCCAGACAGAGTCCTGAGGACAACCCAAGCATTCTTTGAAGGGTAAACACTGGTCTGAATCCACTGTCACAGTCAGCTCTGAAATATTTCAGCCACCCATTGCTGTGCCACTATTTTTCCTCTGCTTCAAAAAACAGAGTGCGACCTCTGTTAGCGTCAGCCGTGACTGTCATGGTCGAAGGCGTGATTATCCAGGGGCACAAATTGTTTGCTGTGCAGCATCATTTTACTGCAGGAGTCTAAACAGAAGCAAAGACGAGGGGAAATCTGACGAAATTCCTGCCAATTTGAAAAAACATGAGCCAGTAAATCACTGAGTTACAAACAACATGGTGAATATTACCACCCAGGCACATCTGTGTTTGTTTCATGGGTGGAAACCAATGACAATAAGCTGAAAATTGTCTCCAGTTGGAGTTAATTTAAGAACCAAATATGTCATTTTGCATATTTAAGCAAACCACCAACAGCAGTGTCATTTTACTTACTCTTTGTCTTTCTTGTATTTTAAAATGTCATTGCTATCTGAAAAAAATCTATTTTTCTTTCTGTTTCTTATTCTTTCTCTAAGTCTTATTCTTCATGTGCAAGTTATCCTTTTTCCTTTTTTCGGTCACATATAATGGGATAAACATATGTGAACCAAGTGTTCTGGCTTCAGACTGTTTTGTATACTGTTTCTAATGTTTCCTTCTATAAATGATGAGTACAGCTCAAAAGCACTCAGTGCTGCTCCTCAGCAAGCTTCCAGAAGTTGGCCAATCACAAGGCAGTGGGTTTTTAAGATAAGGTGATCTTAAAGAGACAGCAGCTAAAAGGTCTTGTTTAAGATGGAGGATGAACTGAAAGACTGCAAGAATGGCAGGTATAAGATAAACATACAAAAGGTAAAAGATTTGACTTTTAAACTGTGGGTCACACTCTCAAGGAGCCTGAGAACAGAAACATAAAGAAGTGAGCATAATATTTAACAATAGCTTTATTTCACAATAATAGAGAACTGTATAAGCATTATCCTGGATACCTGATTAATCTGGATGTCTGAAGTTAGCTTCATGTGTTTCAAAAGTGTGGAAAGGATGGCAACATGGCCAATTAATGAAGGTAACAACCTGTAGCTTCATATTAAAGTTACAGATATTGTCTTTGACATAAAAACCCTGTGATCTGTAACTTCAAAAGTTTGTCTTACACCATTTCTTTATTTGAAATGTGCATGGGGATAAAAATGAAAAGAAATGTCCTTGAGTCTGTGAAGCAGCTCCTCCGGGCTGGTGACCACATGAGGATTTAAAGGGTAAGGAAGAGTCTCACGGCAGCACCTGGCTTACAGAGAGCTCCCACCACAGGATAATAACCAAATCATCTTAACCCACACAGTTAGTGCCAGCTGTTGCACTGGGCACATTTCCAGAAAGACAAAACAAAGAGGAGGAGAGGAAAACGAAAGAAAGCACTTGTCTTGCCAACACATCATGGCCCCAAGATTCCCAAATGGATCAGAACGTCAATAATTCCACTGCTGTTTTCCACAGATGAATGGTTTCTCGACTTAGTGTAAAAGTTGGCACCCAGTGTGTGATACTGAGAGGCCACAGGGAGGCCAGTGAAAGAGGAGTGACACAAGGGTGCACTGTTTAGTCCCCCAGGCCTCCACTGCTTTATGTGCCAACACTCGACCTTTGTGAGCCCACCGCATTCATCTGTTACTGTAGCTACTGTCCAATCTGGAAGCCTCTCTGATACATGGATAAAAAGAAAATAAAGCAATTTATAACTTCCCTTTTTAGTCTGATAAAATTCCACCTTCGTTAAAACTTTATGATGCCTACACTGAATTAAATATTCAAACCCAAAAATGTGTTTTTATGGCTGCACCATTCTGTCGAGTGGAAATATTGGAGAGGATTTTCCTTAAATTTTCTCTGACCACAGCTGTTACCCCAGAGAGTAAAAAATAGTTGAAACTATGTTAAATCTAAATTCAGTTACATCAATGTTGAACTCTGATGCTGATCCTTAGTCACTTCTGCACCCTCAGTTATACACACCTGAATTCCGCTAATGTTATAATGGAAGCTCTGATTCATCCCAAATTAAGTGTGTCAGTTTTCAGAGGGTTCCTCTGCTTAATGGACTTTTAATGCCCCTGAATATGGACATGTTGAAGCTCTACTACACCTTACAGATAATTCACAAGATAATTATCGAGGTAACTGCAGCAGTGCTATGAATAGGCTCTGTGTTCCCTGTGTAAGAAACTAGTAGCTCTTTGTTCCTGGACAGAGTGATGTGGTTTGAACACCACGATTACTGATATCTTGCAGTTGTAAGTTCTTGCCATATATAATTAACTCCTGCATTTAAATTGGTGCCACCAGGTTATGTTATCTGCAGTGTAAAGCTTTTTTTTTTGTTTTTTGTAGAAAATCTAACAGTTATGTGTGATTATTTGTTGTTTATTTTTTTAAACTTGGCAAATTTAAAGTGGGAACACCTCGTGTCTCATCATTTTCAGAAGGGTCAGATAAAAAGAGCTAAAAATGATTGAGGAAAAGTTATTTAAAAAGTATGACATAACAAGATTATAGTAATTTATTGTACTTATATTTGAATTAACTTATGTTTTTTTAATGTCGACAACTCATAGAAAGTTATTACACTATTACATTTTAATTGACATTGAAATTTAAAAGAACATTTTTTTCTAGAGCTAGGTAATAAAATTGTTTCATTTACTTTATTTAAATAAATCCAAATAATTTTTTATTAACACAAAGTGTTTGTGACGATTTAACACAATTGCATTGCATTCCTGAAAAAAACAGAATGTGAACATCTTGATGCACTGAGGAAATACAGCACTCATGTATGATCATCTGTGATTAATATATTTATATACTTTTAGACATAGTTTTTTTTTATGGAAGAGTCCCAGAAACACCAACCAGGGTCCGCTGGAAAGCTCTGACTGTGCTGAATCCAGACATATATGACATGTGACTATATCAGGTAAGGTCAGTGCTTTACATTTAAAAGTGTATAATGTGGTCTAAGTAAAATAAAGAGCAGTGAAAGGGGTGGATCTTTAAATGATGAAATGTATGAAAAATGAATGTAAAACACATTTTACTTAACAAACGTCTAAGTGGTTACTCTCCTTAAATAATAAATAAAGGTAGACATAGTCTCTGTAAAGACTATAGTAGATGTAATGATTGTCTGAGCCTGATTGGCAGAGGGTAATTTAATTAACTTTAAGCCATTTAAAACAAGTTCAAGTTCTAATTTGACCTGTCCCCATGACCCACAGTCTTTATATCAGGCTGCTGCTTCTTAAAGGACCTATTCATTCACAGAAAGCTGAACTTTATTGATAAAATGACCAAACACCAGTTTTTTATGCTTAACATACAGAAATCATAATGTAAAAACATCTATATTATATCACAATGACAGATTTTCACTACATGATTATTTTGGCTAATAGAATTCAAAATAACATCATCATGATATCTATATCCAAAATCTGAATAACGGTTATAGAATCAACTGATCTTTGTTTAATGTTTTTGTTTATTTTTTTGTCAAATGAATTACATTCACAATGCAAATGTTGGTATGCACATTTTACCCTATTTGAACAAAAGTATGTGGACAGCCAAACATTTTGCCCATATGTGACCCAATGAAAGATTACAAAACATAAGATAACATAATAATAATATGTGTATGTAACTTTGCTCCTCTAACAGCCTCTGCTCTTTTGGTTTCAGCCTTTCTAACAGATGTTGATCCTGCAGCAGCTATTTGCTCTGATTTAACAACAGTAAGGTCCAGCACTGATGGTGTCTAAAATTTTTTGTTTTTCTGTTATTGTCTTGAATATATCCATTCATTTTCTTAACTTTTTTATCCAGTCCAAGGTCATGGGGGCTGGAGCCAATCTGTCATTGAGCAAGATGTGGGGTACATGGACAGGCTGGAGGGCTGACACAAAGAGACAGTCATTCATTTAAGCTCACATCCACAGCTAGAGCGAGTTTAGAACCACCAGTTCTTGTTTTTGGACTGTGGGAGGAAGAACATGGAAACGCCCCAGCTGGCAGATTCAAACTCAGGACCTTCTTGTTATGAGGTGACAGTGCACCATTGACTTGAAAATAGTTGTTTACATTTATTGATGTGGGAAGATGCCCAGAAGATTCACAAAGATGTGTTCAATTGTCAAATGAAAGGCCTGGAGAAGCTAAAACCTGCAAATACCCCCTCAAAAGATGTCCTCACTGGTTAGATACTGCAGATGTTACTGGCCTGACAATGATCACATATGGATATACAAAGTGTTAAAAAAAAGGAGCCAATGATTGGTGTGTAGTTACTGTTATTATTAGCCAAATAGGGTCTTTTGAATTCAAATTAGAATTTAGAATCCCCTCTAAAAATGTCCTTATTTGTGTATAGATACTAAAAAAAGAGAAATAAGACGTAAAGGTTATAAAAATAAATAAATAAATAATATGATGCGTTAGAGCTTTTAATATGGTGTTTAAAATGTTCTATATAACTGTGTAGGGGCTGCAGCTGATTTTGCATAAACATAGGAACTGAAAGCAAAATATCCTTGTATTTGCACCTCTTTGTTTACACCCTACATGAAAGCAGATGGGATGGAGGCTGCTGCGAGCAGACAGGTTGCATTTCAGGACATGCAGTCACCGCCGCTCCACAGCGCCCCGCTCCGGCCTGCGGCTGCACTGCGAGGAGAAGCTGTGCGCGCCCGGTGAGCGACTGCCGCTGAAGAGACGACACCGCTGTCTGCAATCAGGTAAGAAAACCCAGACATATTTGTTTTATTTAACCGATCCAGTGTGGTTGCAATCACACCGAAACATCAGGGAGAGCGGGCGACATGCGGGTCAAACGCGGCGTCGTAATTCTGCATCGGCATTCGTCTTGTCACTTAATATTTTTTGCATGAGGTGGGAGAGGTTGGGCCTGTGTGCGTTTCACGTATAGAAATAGCATGCACTTGAACACGAGGCGTATTTTTTTTTCTTAAATCTTATGACAGCGCAGATTCTCCTGCAGCAGCTTCATTTCACATGTTTTTAGGGCTTGTAGAATCACACTTTTCATTGTGCGCGATCTGTATCCTCCATCGATCTACAATAAACACAGAAGCGTGTTTTTTTTGTTGCAGCCATCATCGCACCAGCCCTGGAGGTGCAGTCACCTCCCCACAAACACGGCTTATTCCATGTCTTTTGCTCTTCATTCTCGGCAGGAGAAAAAAAAATGTCTCCATCATCCTCCGGAGCAGGTCCTGCTTTCGTTTCAGCCATTCGGATCTGGTCCTGGCGCGCAGTAACAAGACTAATCCTCCAGAGTATTTATAATCTCATTATTAAAGAATCCCGGGGGGCAACAAAGCGGTGTTATTTCTCTAATATTTACTCTAATTTAATAACACTAATGTTCTTTGTGTCGTCTGGTTTGCGTGTGAATTTGTGGCTGTGTGGACTCCTTCTCCTCTCCCCCCCACCCCTCCCGTTATTCTGGATCTTTCGCTTCTTTCTTGCATCTGAGGGGCCTAAATGCTTTCTAGAATAGCTGCCTCATAAACACACTCCTTTTATTTTACAATGTGAGATTCTGTCATGTAAATAGATGTAAAAAAAGGAGAAGCTCCTGGTGTATTTGATTGATTTCCGTGCGTGTCTATATTGTTTAGAGAGCGGATACTGTTCGAAATCGAAATGATGCGGCGCCTGTGCGCAAATGCCAAGCCCTTTTTTTTTCTCTCTCTTTTTTTCATTTTATCAACAGAGGAGAGCGGCCGTGTCTCCGTGTGCTGTCACACGGCCAGAGCAGTGAACCAGGCTGCTTATCTGACACATATGGGCTCTTGGTTAATCCGCCCAGGGTCAGTGGACACGATCTAACCCACAGTAGGTGCATGAAAGCCTTTCAACATGAACCCTTTATGTGCGCCACATGAAAACAGTATATGATAATTTTTTTTCACCCGCTGTTTGGTGGATGGATATTGGAGTGAGAATCTCTTGTCTCCTGCCTCGGACACACCTCTCTCCCACCCTCACGGGTTCTCACTCGATTTCTGTAACAATTACAGCGGAGAGGAGCGGGCATGTTGTAGTCTGTAACCGCAGCTGGGAGCCATTCCAACCGGCCAGAAGATCCGCTGAAAGCAATGAGACATATCTCAGTGTCATCGTTTTGGTTTTATGATAGACTGAGATATCCTTCTGCAAGTTTCTGCAGCACTTGGGCACGAGTTGTTACTGGAGAGACGCTCTGGTATGCACACAGTGAGGTCTCTCCCCTGCTGGACATGTTCAGATTGGCCATGAGACATGTATGATCTAAAACCTATAGAGTATATCAGATTCTCTGCTATCAAATGGGCATCTAAGCTTGTGTAGCTGCCTGCCTTATCACTGAAGCTGAATTACCTGCAGAACAAAGCTGGCAACTGTGTACACACATCTCTATCCAGGGGTCCCAGGTCTCCTTTTAACTGTATGCATAATTCATTCATGGCACGTCAGTGTTGCAAATTTGAAGCACAATATCAACTCCAGACAGGGCAGACGGTGTAAAGCTGGTGAAAAATTGTGTTTAACACAGTCAAACATGGGAACATTTCATATTTTCATTGTAGTAGAAATTAATAGGCCGCAACCAACAACTCCCTTAATTGTCAGTACCTATGAGAGTTATTTCCTTTAAATAATCATGTAACTGTGCAGCATATAGTGGGTTAATAGGGGTCCAAGAAATAATGTTTGCTATGGAGCCACTCTCAAAGTGAATCTGGCTATGATTGCCATTATGTATGTAGTTAAATGATGTTTGATATTAGTTCAGTTGCCACCTGAAATGTCGAGGACTAGAAATATGTTGGGTCTAAATGTTAGCTTGGAGATGTTTGAGATGTGTGATTGTACGATTGTTAATTTTACATGATACATTTTTGTGAAAGTAATTTTTATATACTGACAGATGTACCGGAGTTGTATCTTGGATTTCTGGAGCACTGTGCAAATAGATTGTGAGCATCAAAATCAATGCAGCAGAAGCCGAGACATCATGACTTTTACTCGCTAGCAGGAGTCAAACCCACTCCCTCCCACAATGCAGCTTGGTAGCTTCTTTCTTGTTTTTCAAACTCAGAAGCTCCAGCTCATAATGCAGGTACCTTTTAAAGATCTGAGGTTATTTATCTAGATTATTTATTTCCATTGAAAACCTGAATTTCTAAGGGAAACATGCTTTTTGTATTAGACATTACACAAAAATTAAAAAATCAGTTTGCCCAACCACCCTTCTGTGTCTCGCCATAGTTGTGGTTTCTTGTTTTCACCAGAGAGACATTTCTGCTCCAAACCTCTCAGATGTTTTCATTTAAATAGCTGTTTGAGGCACAAAGAAGTAAAATCATCTGAGGCTTCACAAGACGATGAAACATATGCAGATTTGTTCAGCAGAGCTCACTCATCATCATCTCACCACCCCTCAGATTTATTTTGTGATCCTTTAGATTCTGTAGTACAGTCAAGTACAATATGAGCTGCACTCCTCGCACATTGTTGTATCGACATTGATGAATAATAATATATTAGCCACAGGAGTACTGTTGGTTTTGTTTATTTCCTCCTAATATTAATGTCTGATTTTGAGTGTACTTTTACTTGTTATTAAGTATTTTTACATTGATATATTAGCAGTTGTACATAAGCAAAGGATCCAAATACAGTCCAAGGTGCAGTTAAAAAGTTATAAAAAAGCCAAAACCATACTTGATTTAATTTGGCCAGTATCCCCTTCAAAGTCGACTTCTTATGCACATCTGGACCAGTTCTAGCACCCCTGCATTTTTACGATTTCTTCCTAGAAAACCCGTTCTTATCACTTGCACTTACCACACTCCTCAAACCTGCACAGAGACTTCTTGTTGCGAATCATCACTGGTGATGAGACCAAACAGCAGAGCCCACAGTGTCCAAGCCTGGAGGCGGTACATCAGGTCAGGAGTGTAACCAGGAGCAATCTTGTCATTAAAAAAAAAAAAAGTAATGGGGTTGTGCAGCATTAATATATTCCCAAGTGTTTGTTGCAGTCAAAGTGTCCTGGGAGCGGCCTAAAACACTAGCAGTGGTGCACAAGGGGAAGAACCTGAAGGGGAGATTGCCAGAATAAATCAGGTGTGGGTTTTAATTTTAATTTTGGTAGCTTGTACTTATAAAGTATTTTCCTCCTAACCACCTGCCACTCATTCAGGTATGCAGGTATGTATATTGTACAAACAGTTTTTATTTTCTAATAAATCAGTACAAATCAGTACAAATTCAAAAGAACTCAGGAAGGAGCTGAAAGGAAACCTAAAAAACTAAAAACGCAGACACGTGTGATGTACTTAAAGATGCAGGTTGATGTTAGTAGTGCGGCTCTTTTAAAATAAATCAATCACTCTCCTTAATGTGACTGCTGATTGCATTGAATCATTCACTTCAGTAACGCGGCCTCAAGCATCAGGCATTATGAAATGAATCCACACTGAAGTGCTCCATTTAGCAAAGACTGACAGCCTGTTGCCCCATGTCGGCTTGAGTCCAAAGGTGACCACATCCAGCCTGCCGGCCTCAGTTTGGACGGGCCTGCCTGCGGAGCTTAGGCTGGCAAAGCAAACAGCACCACAGCAATTAAGTCTCCAGAGTGGAGCTTTTCTAAAAGTTACTCAGATTTACTGTATTTGACTTTAGAGCTCAAACAGTCAGCTGAGCCGTTGATTTAAGCAAATATTTTTTTAAGTTCCTTTATCAGTTAAAATAAGAGCAGAGTTTCAGAGATTTGAGCTCTTTAGAAATGTCGATTTGCTGCTCTTTCCCTGTTTTACATGAAGGTAAACTAGATGTGTTTGGGTTTTGAACAAGGCAAGAAATTTGAGGATGTCACCGTGAGAGTTGTTACTCACATTTTAGTTACTTATTTCTGACATTTTATTATACAAAATATGGGAAAATCAAATCCCTACTCTTGATTTATAACATACCTTTTTGGTATAATTTTATGTGTGCATTCATTCTAGTTTACTAAACACAAAAAGGACAAGATAAACCTTACAGAGGTGTAATGTTTCACAAAAGAAGCTGCTCAGATGTGTTTTTCTGAATGTGTTGCCTCGTTAAATAGAAGAAGAAATGCCACAGCAGGATTTCAACTGCATTTTTGTGCACACTTAATTGGCACCATGCTGATTGAGGACTTTGGCTCATTGCACTAGGAGACCTGTGTGTGTGTGTATTGTGTTCATTGTGAACATGCAGCAGCAGCTGGAGTGTCTGATTACTTAACAGTCTGCACTGTGAAAACATGAGGAGAATTGCTCGTATCTTGAATACCATACTGCAAGACTGCAGCATCAGAAATGTTGTGGTTTGTCTTTTACCTCTCTAGAAACTAGAACTAGAAGTCTGGCGTTGATCATGTGCCAATTATTTTGATGTAAGAGCTCAGAGTGACTAAACTGAAAGGAGAATGCGTGGAAAGATAGCAGAGCAGGGTGTGGCTGAAATCCTGGAGGTGAAATATTGCAAACATTAGCTGCTTGTAGATGCGGGACGGCGGGGTGGTGCCGTGTGCAGACCGGCCCTGCAAGATGTTTCCCCTCCAGCACTTAGATGGAGAGTAAAATGGAAACAGGCTCCACCTTCAGCCCCTCCGCTGCAGGGCCGGGCCCGCATTAGGAAGGTAGAGTCAGTGTGTGCTGGCTGCTGGAGGCTGGACCAGAACGCAGAGAGAGGGAGAGAGCGAATGATGAGGAAAGTAGGTCAGAGATACAGAGGCAATCAAGCATGAGAGCAGCATCCTCGTCTCTCAGCTGAGCTACATGCAGGCCCATACACGGCATCAGACGAATGCCTTTGTTTTTCAGTATGAGCCATTTTAGCTCTAAAACAGTTACACACATTAGTCAGTGACATTAAATTGGATGACAGCTGTTGGGATTTGTCAAGTATAAATGCTAAATAAAATCTGGTTTCAGCTTCTCAGACGTGAGGTTGCTGCTTTACTTTACTTTTCTTTTATGTCGGTGTAAATGAAATGTATTTGTTTTTTTAACCATTGATCACAGAAAATATGCCCAATGAAGATGTCAGCTTAGATATTCTGTCCAAATTCTAAGGTTTCAGTTGTTTCTTCATTGCAGCTGAGACCATTTCTTGATCAGTCTGTTATTTGTATGTAGATACATTTTCATTAATCTGTAAAAATGTTGAAGAGTGAACTTGATTTATCTAATTATGATTCCAAAATGTAAATAAGCAGAGATGAGATTATATTTATAACTCTGTATTATCAGATTATAAAGGAAGCTGCATAAAATAAACTATTTGCAGAGTCGAATCTGCATCCACATAACCTTCATGTCTTCACTATGACTTGCAGACTTGCAGTTCCTCTAGTGGCCACTTGGAGCTGGCTCCAAAAGCTGACCAGTCCCCATAGACTCCCATCTTAAAATGTCCAATTTTACAGCAGAAATAAATATGTTTACAGCCTGCTACAAATTGAACAGCCGTACGGGGTAGTCTAATATTTTTATAACTCATCTATCGCTTTGAGCGACAGGTGTCCTCACCAATGCTAATTCTACTTAGTAAACTGGATCACTCGACTGCGTTTAGGCTGTTGGCACCATTTAAAGCATTTTTAATTGCAAATAATATGTGGTATAGTCCATCCAAGCAGTTCGTGCTTCAGTTTTGATTAATGAAACTGAACACTTGGAACTACTTAGCAGATATTTGTGTCTGTGCATAGCACCTGTACATTTTATAGATGCAGCTTGTAAAATATTACCTAGTGTTAGCTGATAACTTAGCACTCCATCCTCTCGTTCAAATATGGTCAATTCTGGTTCCAAAAAGCCGGCATGACATGACAGTGACCAAAATCCTGAATCCAAAACTAATGGGTAACAAAACAGCGGCTACATTTTTATATGCAATTAATGGTGACTCTTTATGAGTACAATATCTGGAATTCTGCAGGGGTTCAATCTTATCTTGATTGACCCACTACATGAAATTTGCTTTGCAAACACAACAAAAACACTGGAAATATTGATGCATCTTGCTCTGAATTTAAGCTAAACACACACACAGACACACACACACACACACACACACACACCTCTAATTTCAGACTGCTTGTCTCATTGAGTGCTCGGAGCTCCTGGAGCTGTGTCAACATCCCTGTTGACCGAGCTCCTTGCAAAGCTGAGGTCTTTGCCAAGATTACATTTTCACACGCCCCTGAGAGGAACAGGCTGCATCAGCAGACCTCTGAGGCTTTTCCCCCTCATGAAGCTGCGACAAAGACTGCTGTCATGTTCCCTTTCTGCAGCAGGTGAAATGTGTGTGTGTGTGTGTTTTGTCCCAATTCAAATCATCAAGAAGGTCCTGGTCCTGTCCAGCCCCAATGCTATGAGTAAAGTGGCTAGTGTAAAGTCTACAGAGGCCTGAATTCTGTGCTTAGAAATACTCTTGGAAAGGGGCGTTTACGGTGCTGTTTCCGCTCAAGCAGTCCTGATAACGGGTTTCAGATTAGAACCAGCACCACCATCTTCCACGTGGCACAGTTGGCTTTCCAAAGCCCTCCAAAGGCTGCCTAGTATTATGAGTAAAATGGATGTTTGGCTTTGTTTTTAGATCAGTTTCAACAGAATCAGTGTCACTAAGGCTATTCGTCTCTAATTTCAAAATTTGATGTGGTGGACCTGTTACATATTTGAGCTATAGGTTCTTTATTTTGGTTTTACATTTATAGAGATTTTACTGTCTCAGGCAGAGGAAAAAGCAGGAAATACAACCATGATTCAGACTAATGTACAGTCCTTGTTTACACATGATTATCAGCTAAAGGATCTACTCAGCCTCGAGTTTGTTTGCTCTCCAACCGTCTGAGCTCCCGGATGCAGAGTGAACGACCTCTCAGAGGGATTGTCTTCGTTGGCAAGAGTTCTGCCTTCTTCTTGTTGTTTGGATTCTGTCATGTGTAACGCAACAATGAAGGTTTTTGTTCGGGAACTGTGTGTGAGGACCGGGAGTACACTATTCATGAGACCTTCTATGGGACACACACTCTTCCTTACATAATGTATTGGGACCTCCTCTTATGTTAATGAGGGTTTCTTTTTTTTTTATAAGAATACAACAGTTTTCATTCATGAATGACACTGAAGTAAAAATGGTAAATGGATTGGTACTTATATAATGCCTTTCTACTTAATTTGAGCACTCAAAGAAACTGCAACTGAGAAACCAGCTCATCGGCTGTATACCTGAGTAAAGTGGCAGCAACTTGGGTACCTTTTGTGTTTATTAAGTCATTTGTTTTTGTTCTCATATGGAGTTTGTGTTGACAGTTGTTTGTTGAGCTTAGAGAGTAATGTTACGATCCTCCATCATATGTGTGTTATTTGTTCACATCTGTGGCTCCTACAGACAGTGTGTGAGTGTGTTTAATGCTGAGACAGGTGGAGTCCTGTGATTGGATAATTAGAATTTGCTGTCTCTGGATTGGACCACTGGATAGATAGCAGCCTTTAAAACTTCAGCTGACATCCACCTTTTCTCTCCCCTCTTGTCTTCTGCTCCCAACAGTGAGCTACAACATTTAAATAGTCCTTTAGTGGTAAATTGCAAATATTGAGCATACACTGTAAACATCAGGCACTAAATGGCAGTTATCAGGAGTGTCAGAAGCTCTTTTTGTTGAGCCCCCTTCTTATGTTTTTGTCGTATAACAAGGTTTCTTCTAGATACCTGGTAATGAGCATAACAGGATACCTCAACTCCACATGCCTGAGTTTTTAAATCTTTAAAAAAAAGCCCACAGCAATTTCCTGAAACAGATGAACACCGCAGTGGTTTGGCATATATAACTCAGACAGGAGGTTGTTTGGATTTCAGCTGTGAATTAAAACACAATTGGTGCTCCAGTCTAGTGAATATTTCTCCAGAAGAGGCAAAAAAAGTGAGGCAAAGTAAAGTGTGGAGCTCAGTGGCACAGAGGAATAATATGTATTGGGCTTTGGTAAACTCACAGTAGTGAATTGGATAAATTCATTGTTCTCTGTGAACTGTGAGAAGATTTTAGCTTCTTTGAGAAAATGAGCCTCTCTCTGGCATTTCAGCCTGATCTTGTTTCCACCTTGTTCCGTTTCTGCCATCTGTGCTGAATGTGAAGTGCTGTTTAAACACCCAAAGTCAGGAGATATGAAGGTACATGGAGGGAAGGTCGCATAGCTGAGCCAAGCGTGCCTTTAGAGAGGGTTTTACAGTGTGGGGTAACTATAGCAACAGTTTAGGCACTGCTGCTGTTAAGGAGACGTTTGCATCAGGTGGTGTCATAGCAATACATGGAGTTAGAGAAGAAGTACTCCAATTTTTTAGCTTCTGTAAAAGCACGAATTAATACTTGATTACAAGTAAAATATCTGCGTTCTGTATTGGCATCAAAATGAGCTGGTTCTGTTACAGCAGGTCTATTCTGCTTTTCTCTATTTTCTGTCACATATATACTGTTACAATGGTGGATTCTCATATTAAACATGAGCTAAACAGACTTCAGACTGCTCTAAACACTCAGTTTCACATGGTGCAGTTTTTTATATTACTGGCTGTGTTAGATATCACAGAGAGGGGATATCTGTAATAAAGCATGCACATCTACTGAGGAGAGTTCAGGTGTTTCCATATCTGACTGGCATGCCTACTGGACAACTCCTAGATGATGTGTTTTGATGATGTCCTACAGGGAGGACAGATCCTGGACATGCTGGAGAGATTATGTCTCTCAGCTAACTTGGGCATGCACTGGTTACCTCCCAGAAAGACCTGGAGGAGGTGGTTGGTGAGAGGGAGGTCTGGGCATCTCTGCTTAGTCTGCTCCCCCTCAATAGGACCAAGCTGAAGTAAGGGCAACAGAAGATGGATGGATGGACGGATGAATGGATGGAAGAGGTTTTTCCAAGGGGGCTAGATACGGCTTTTTTTAAAAAAGCATTCACAAGCTATAGTATTATAATTTTATAAGCTGCTCATAGTATTTTTATGTGTAAATCTTAATCTGTTAAGTAACGAGTAACTGTATCTGCTGAATAAATGCAGTGACAGAGAAAAGCCCAAAGGATAAAGCATTAAAGGGGTCAAACTTTTACTTTCATTCTTGAGGAAATCC
The DNA here is from genome assembly GCA_015108495.1 of Heterochromis multidens. Classification (NCBI taxonomy): domain Eukaryota; kingdom Metazoa; phylum Chordata; class Actinopteri; order Cichliformes; family Cichlidae; genus Heterochromis; species Heterochromis multidens. Next base: position 20,325 of record VUQS01022515.1, on the reverse strand, counting down.
ACTTTGTTGCTTTCCCCCACTGAAGACCATTAGAAGCAGCAGTTCTTGTATTTGCTGATTTATTTCCATGACTAGTTTGACAATTTTCTATACTACTGTAATACCCGATTTGAGTGGTATTGTACATCTGAGAGATTAAACTGTCATGTTTATGTGCCAAAGTAGAAATGAGGGCGAAACTGAAGGCCAGAAGCTGCCAAATCTGCACCTAACAAACACGGCGCAAGCAGTTTGGATGCACAGACTGATTATGCCATAAGCTCTCCACACTGCCTGGGTGTGTGAGTTTGTGTCAGTAGAGAGGGAAAAATATGATTCAAGCTGAAAAGTGCTGATGTAACCAGAGGCTTGGGTTTAATCTGATATGTAATCCTCTTTTTATGAGATTGGACGCAATTCACATTTCAGTAGTTTAAGGAGCGGGTCAGTGTTGTGGGCTTTATTTCCTGTTGTACAGTGGGGAGCATTTGCATCCTAATGACTTGCCTGTCATGGCTGAAATGTGACTGCACTTGTTGCAGTTAGTCAGTGGTTGTTTAGGAAGTGCAGCCCTGTCACAGCGAGGACAGCGTGCACATGGGCAGAGGGGACTATTTTTGTCTGTGAGGCTGTAACCTGAAGCGCCAACCCCACATCAGGATGTATAAATAACAGGATTTTCACAGGCACAGTGTCTGTTTACATTCTGTGGTGACGGACTTGTTCTGCATGCCGGAAGACGAAGTGTCTGTTAAGTACGCCGCCATCATTACAGGCATTTTCTTTCATGCCAGCTACTTTTAAGTTGACATGTGTAATGTGACACACCCTGAACATTCAGTACTTCATTAATTTGCTTTTATCTTTTTTTGCAGCCTGACCTGTGACTGGCAATGGAGTACGTGAACAACGCCTCGAACAGCTACAGTTCTGGAGACACCATGAGCAGCTCCTTAGCCAACATGACCATTAAGGATCAGCACCACCAGGAGAACGGAGTCAAAATGAAAGGTCAGACATTAGAAATACAGTCTGGAAGCAATATAGGATCAAACACACATACAAACTCACCAAAAAATGAACATAAAGTGTCTTTAATAAGATCTTTTTCCAGCATGAGCCTCCAGCTTCAGCTCTCCTTGTGAATCCTTGAACTCCACTGGTGGGATGGAAATCAGTCAGATAGTAGAGAACTTTGAGATGTTGCCACAATTTGTTTAAAATCTGGTTACAGCAGATGATTCACATTAAACATTTCTTTGTTACTTGTCTGTCTGTAAACCATTATTTCACACAACATGAGTAGCTCAGAGATTACACTATTTTTGTCTTGTTAAACCTACACATGTACAGTTTCCAAGGACACAAGAGATTACGTATCTAATGGTGGTGCAGGTTACTTCATGCAATCAGGGGTATCCGCTTATATAAACGCTTGTAAAACTAGTGTTTTTCAGGCAAAAATTAAGACTTAATCAGCAACTTCACATTATTTCTCTCCTCAAATATTTTTTCAGAAATATGGTTTTTGTAGTGTGAGGAAAAACTCTGCAAGTGAGCCACCATGCTGGTTTTGGTTTGATATCTGGGATCAGCCCATGTGAAGCTTTTATCTGATCATGTGCAGCTCAGTGTTTGCATGGTTTTAGGAGGCTGTAGGAGAGGCAGAGTGCCTATTGATTATCTGTCTTCGCTGTCTAGTGCAGTGATTCTCAGACTTTTTATCTTTTATTTTTACCATCACAAATAAAAAAACAGGGACCAAATTGAACTTTAACCAAGTAAAAGTCAGTGTAATAGGAATAATATTAATTTCATTCACATTTTCCTCTTGTTGTCCACCTGCAGCGGTTCCTTGCCCCACCAGTTTGAGAACCACTGGTCTAGTGGCTCACAGTCAAGTGTCCAGTGATGGAAAACAAGGCGGTATCTCAGATGCAACAACACCTCAAGTGTACCATGAGTTCTCTGAATACACTGCATGAAATTTATATACATTAGCCTGAAGAACACGGACCTACAGAAGTACAAACTAGTTATGTGCAGCAACAACAAAAATCCATCTGATGACCAGAAAAATAAGAAATATAAAAAATATTTTATTTATTACTTTTTAATTATTTTATTTTATAAGTTCTGAATGTTCATGAGGAACCCATCAAAATACACCAATCAGTCACAACAGTAAAACCACTGAGGTCATCGTCCTTGCACCACCATAACAGCACCCCATCCTGGATAGGGATCAATGCACAAACTGTAAATCAAAGATGGACATAGCCACCATGATGTTGCCGCTGCTAACATTGAGGCTAAAGATTAGACATTTAATGACCATATTTGGAGTGCTGATATTAGGTAACACTAGCTAGCTTGGTTACAGGCTGCATCCATAAACTGTATGATCGCATTACACAGACAAACATAGCTGCTAATTATAGTAAATAGTGAAAATCTGGCTATAATCCAGATTCAGCTACAGTATGTTTTTAATTATAACAAGACAAAGGAAATTTTTAATGGAAATTATATACAATATTTTAATATTTAAATATAAATGTTTGAAACTTTCTCTTGAAGAATAAACCATTTTTCTCTTTTTACTGCAAACATAGATCAAGACAGTGTTGAGTTTTTCCTGCATATGAAATTTTTGGGGCCCCAAAAAACCAACAAACAAAAAAAAAAACAAACAAAAAAAAACACCCACACTTTAATAAAAATAAATGAATGAATTAATTTTAAAAAAATGTATATATATAGTTTTTTTTTCAAGCAAGGTTTCATTTATGCAGGCATAATTTATGTCTATCAAATGCCCAGAAATAACTGACACATGGCCCAAATTACATTTCTACATTCATAGCAGCTCCCAGAGGCCCATTTTGAGCAGAAAAAAATCATCCTGTGTGTGTGTGTGTGTATAAATAAAACATCATTATTATTATTATCATATGTTATTTTAACAGTAACTTTTTTTAAACTTAGCATTTGTAATCATTTAAAAGCTTTTAATAAATGGTTTATTATCTCATAATGTGGGTCTTTCTTCTTTGTAGCACTGATAAAAGAGGCTGTTATGTAAACAGATTATGAACTCTTAATTTAACACAGCTGCCAAATTATAAAATCCTCTTTATAGGCGGAGTTATAAATGAAGACAAATGCAGTACATTAATTATAACATAAAACTGCATTTTAATGAGTTTTAACAACATATTAAACACGTGTTATCTGTGTTTGGGCCTCACAGGTAAAGGGGTTTATGTATGTGGTTTCTCGTTACAGCTTTAATCCCAGAACATACATCAAAGTATGTCAAAGAGAAGAATTTAAATGTACAGTTAAGCAAAAGTCACTGTCGTCTGTGCAGAGTCAGGGCGGAGGCCGAGCTCCTGAGTTTCTACAGTGCTTTGTTTTAATCTCTCCTTACATAATGGATAGAAGACATGCTTGACTGCAGCTGCACTGTGCTCTGTAATCCGGGCATCTGGGTCAGACCCCTGAGAAAGAGCCCTGTCTCCATCCAGTTCCACTGTTCGCTCGCAATTCAGTTCATAAACAATCAGGCCTTTAACGCTGCACAGAAAGCATTTTAAAAAGGATCATTTGATGACTGAAATGTAAACAAAACAAGCAGATAAATGGCAAAAGATGCATCATGTTAGCTTCACTTTGTTTAGACAGATTTATTCATCACAGAGTGAATAATCAGTGTCAGACCTCTCAGCAATGTGTTCTCCCCCCCCCCCCTTTTTTTACCCCAATCAACCGTGCCGCTAATTAGTACGTAGCCTAGCTTTCCCAAGTTTACAGCCCTCACTAGTGTATTCGTTCTCTCCGTTTCCATTTCCCATCATTTTATGTGCTAACAGGAAGCAGTGCACAGAGTCAGACCCATCTGCAGGGGTAAACAACACATTTATCAGCAGTGAAAGACAAAGTGAGTATCTCTTTAAAAGTGAAAGTGACGTATTTGTAGTTTGAGATTAGCTGTGTGGTTGTAGTTGGTTTGAAGGATATTTAGAGCTTTTAGTCATATGATGGTTTAAAGGTGCTTTAGTTGGTTCTTTGGAGTGATGTCAGAATATTTTAACAACATACAAAATTGAACCTTTCAAAACTGTATCTGGTAATCTACAAGAAATTAAATCTCATTATTATAAGATTCTTGTATTCAACTGTAATCTCATAATTATAGGTTAAAATGTCATAATTAGGAGATTCAGAGGCTTTCCTAATTTACTCATACTACTGGATCTTAGTATCATGACAAAGGTTTAATAATTATAACAAAAGATATTGTAATTACAAGATAAGATACATCATTTTTGTAATTTTCTAAGAAAAGATCTCATTATTATAATCTGGGAAGATTTACAATCTCATAACCTTAAATTATTGTTTCATAATTACAAAAATATCTCATAATTTCCAGATCCAGAGAGTCAGAGTGTCAATTTATCCTCTCATAACTATTAGAAACATCTCATCATTACAAGAAAAGACATCTTGAAATTCACGCATCATCCCAATTTATTATCTCGTAAGTACAGGATCGTAATCTCTCATAATTCTGAGAAAACTTTCACTAAAATAGAATGTAATAGAAATACAAAGTGAAGATTTTCCTCTCTTTTGTGGTGGAGTCGCAGCTCATACCAGAGACACAGTTTGAGACCCTAATGGGGCAGATTTTGACCCTTCAGCTGTGTTATTAAAGTTTTCTCGGTTGCCGTGGTGACACGTGCCCACGTCACATGCTGCAGACACGAAACAAACTTCATGTTAAAATCGATTAGTCTCAAAGTCATGCTGTCATGAAAAACAGGGCTATTAGATTTCTTTTTCGGGAGTATTTAATGTTTTGTCAGGACACCTGGCTGCAATGGGGCTGGAAATTTTTTTTACATTTCTTCTTCATCAAAGTAATTCATCTGTAAGACATCCAGTGGTATATAGCAAAAACAAAAAAGAAGCTACTTAGTTGATAGCTAATTCAACGTACTCAATATTCTAATATAATATAAACAAGTTTAGGCCAAAAACAGACCGAAGTTGCAGCCCAAAAGTATGAATTCATCCTCACGGAGAAGTTTTCTGGGTTTTTAAATACTGGCTTTTGTGTGGTTTTAAAAGCATGTGTCAAACTCAAGGCAAAGGCACCAAATCCGGCCTAAATCGATTGGTGGGCCAGACTAAAGACTGTTTTTGAATATTTGTAGGTTATTATGTGCACTCATTGTCACACTAAAAGGCTGTATCATACATGTAGACTACATGATCAAAGATCTTTACTTTGACTTATTATAAGAATAAGAAATTTGTGAAAAACAAAATTATAGGCTGATTTCTTTTTTTGGCTGCTCCCCCATACTGCTGGAACTTGGGATTAACAAAATTGTTAAGGCTATGTGACCGTTTGAATTTTTGTTGATTTGTTGAGGTCTTTACGTGGACCAAGTTGTATGTAAGGATGACCTTTAGGACACACAACAGTATAGTCCAGGAAATATATTTTTAATTTACTAAACTTGTCATTAGACTACATGTACCTGGCCCTTGATTCCAGATCTCCAGTGTGCCCCTTAGTGAAATTGAGGTTGACACTTCTGTCTAAATGCATCAAAATCATTCCAAAAATAGTCTCACATTTTGGAGAACTGAGGCAGTAGCCTTGCTATAGTGCCATATTTAATTTTGTCTTTATTATGTAGTGTTTTAGGGTATTTAGGCTGTGAATAAATGTCTCTGTTACTTCCTTAAGCAGAGCTGAGTGAGGACTTTCCATGATTCTGGATTTAAATGTCAGACTACTGCTGATGTTTTTAACCATTTTGAATTCCACTTCATAGCTGACCTCTATGCAGCGTGTTTGCTTGGTTTTTCCAAGTTTCTGTCATGATTACCTCCGGTTTACCTTTAATTTCCAGAGGATGAAGCAGCGCTCGGTGAAAATGGGGTGAAATCTGTGTCTGAGCTCTCTCAGCCAGATAGCAGCCAGTGTGATGACGAGGTGCAGCCCGGTATGCCCGCCTGCACTTCTGACATGAAGCCTGAACTGCAGCTTAACCCTTGTTTAGCATGGTTCTGTTTGTGTGCAAATCATCACTTGTTTTTTCTTCTTTATTTAGAGATATATTGAGAGAAATGCTCTTCTTGGTTTGCTGATTTTCTTTTGCTACCTAACGCTAACCTTTTTTGATTTAAATTTAAGTTTTCTTGCCTTAAACCTTTTCATTTGCCTGATGCTACTGCGAGGCACGTGTAGTTGTGTTGTTACCACACACAGAGTGAAATAAGAGCCAGTGAACATGAACAGATCAGTGACTAACATGGAAAACAATGCCCCTCTGTGCCTGTAAGATTTGGCCACAGTAGCTCCCCTCCAGCCTGGGTCAAGCAGGCTTTGATCATAAATACTGAGACTGACAGCTTTTCCAAAGCAAAGAGATGTGGAAAGTCATCGGGTTGAAAAGCCTCCTTGATCTGTTTAACAGCTTCTGAAGGTGCTGACGTGTGGTAGTAAACACAACATCAGGAGCCTGAGCTGTGTGAACCTGATGAAGTGTCAGATTAGAGTTTAACAATTCCTGTTGATGTCTGACTGAGATCCATTTATCCAACAGCAGAGACGCCTGCAGAGAAAGGAGGAGCTGAAGATGCAGAGAGCACCTCGTGCAAAGATGAGGGGCAACTCGGTAGGCCTCCAGCCAGCCGCTGAGCTCCTGCCTCTTTTTCAGCTGCTTGTGCATCCTTTTGCTTCCCTAGCATTGTTAAAAGAAAAGCAGGACTTTTTGAGAAATACATTTACTCGATGAGAAGGTTGACACCACTCTCAATGTGAAGCTACAGTCAGCAGATTAGCTTAGCTTAACATCAGAATTCCCTCATTTATGTGGGGCTATGTATTTAGTGCAAATAGGAGCCTGACATCCTCGTTTCCACGTTTCCAGGAAAATTCCATCAAAAATACATACCAAATTTGAAAATTGATTGAAAATTCAGTCAGTTCTATGAATTTTAATAGTGGACAGACCTCCTGCCTCCACAAACATGTATTAAGAGGCGTGGCTGCCCCGTACCAATATGGTCACCATCATGGATCTAGCAAAATGTAGTCTGATCACAACTGTAAATATGTTTTATTCTATTGTGCGGCAGAAGTAAAGAACAATGTTCCGCACACCCTCTGTTTTAATTTTGCAAAATACGTTGGTACAAAAGGTGAGCAGTAAACCAAATCATTGTAAGACATATTTCAAAAGTTAAAAATATATTATTTAGCATCTATAATTATTGCGAGGTTTCAGTCCGTGCTAATATATTGTTTGAGTTAAGTGATCCTTAATCTCAAGAATTTCATGTTCTGGTTAAATAAAGGTTTAAAGGTTTAGCTGTGTAGTTATAGTTATGTAGTTATTCTTTTCTCAGTGTTCAGCAGGCTTCTCTGACATTTTACACCATGTTACAGAGATTTAGAGATGTTGGTAGTTTGTCAGCTAGTTGTTGTCCCTGTTTCCCATCTATATTTTAAGCTAAGCTAATTTGTGTGTACAGATGTGAGAGCAGTATCAGAAAATCCTCTAATGATATTCACAAAGTGTATTTTGGCATTGGTGAATTGATGCACGGCCACGGGAATGTTGGATGACCCTGGTATATTCCTGGTGTTACTCGTACCAGGAATACACCGGGATCGTGTCTTTCGTATTGCAAAATCACACCAGGAGTGTATCCTGTTTTATTTTTAATAATTTACCGGCTTTTCTGTGACTTCATACCTTGCTTATCTAGTCTGTGCAACATGACGCAGCTTCTGTCAAAATTAGATCCGGTATGAAGCAGCTTAAAAAGCAACGCTTTTTGCTGTGGATTTTGTTTGCGATAGCTGTTTTCTTTCTCTTTCACACATTGTTTGGTTAGTTTTAGGCACCAAAACTACTTGGTGAGGTTTAGAAAAGGGTAATGTTTTTGGTTAAAATCGCCCCTGCTCAACATTAACCTTGTACATTGTAAAATTACATAAAACGTGACGCTGTTACTGGGACTGGTATGAGTTGGTGCTGATGCCAGAGGACTTTGTGCATATCATATAGAGAAAACTGCAGTATTTGTCCCCCTGGATGTAAGATTGGGCTTTTTATTCTTAGATAACTCTTACCAAAGAAAGCTAATAAGTGTATTTTTCAAAGTGTCTGACCAAAGCTCCCTGCTGTTCGTGTGTGTGTGTGTGTGTGTGTGTGCGTGCATACTGGGTGTAAAATGAAGCTTATAATCAGTTTCTTTCAGCATCATGACTGGAAAAGAGTGTTTTTGGGTTTCTTCTTTGGCTTTGCTCTTTCCTTTTAATGCTTACTTTCAGACAGTTATATGCTGCTCCTTCCAGAACTGCAACATGATCATAAGCATACTCAAGAGGCAAACATGTCCCCCTTTTTTTAAACAAAAAGATGGTTGCATCCTGGCTTTTTCATAATGAAAGGAATGGCCAGACCACAGGGAGATTTAAGACTCCTGTGATCTGTTAAACAGATGCACAGTTGCGGGAAACGCCAGGATAATGTTGAAAACAGCTGAAGTACCACACAGAGCACCAGCTTTAAGTGTGGTACTGCTGCACGAAAATAAAAAACCTGACACCACCATGCGTTTGCATATCCATCCTTATGCTTTTGAATGATATATTTATCTAACTGGTATTTGCTGTGGGCTTTCTGCTTTAACTGAAGACATGCTGTATGTGGGCTTTTATTGATTTCTTTGCACTGGGTGAGTGTATTAATCACACATGAGCAACAGAAAGCCATTACTGACTGAGCTCTCTATCTTTTCCATCTGTCTCATTACGTTCAATCAGCAGCAGGAGGAGCAGCTTCAACAGGTAGGCTGTTGTATGTTTTATTGATCGCACTTAGACAGTATTTATTTACTGCAGGAGATGGATATAAACGAGCCTAGGTGGAATGAAAAGTAACTCAGACAGGAAGGAGCTGATCTCCGTTATCTGTTTTATTTTAGTATGTTGCATTTAATGTTAAATTAAATGTATCATCTATTTTATACAGTTGTGGTCAGAAGTTTTCATCACTCATCATGGTTGTGGTAAATGAAATGTTCTTTTTCCAGGGTGGAATAATTGTACCAGCATACATCTTTAATGACTTTAAAAGTTTGAATTTATTTTTTATATGTTCTCTAATCCACACAGGGTCAAAAGTATACATACAGTCTCACATATATACATACACTCCCACTAATGTTTGGTTAAATGTCCCTCAGCCAGTTGCACCTCGAGCAGGCACTTTTGGTAGCCACCAGCCTATTAGCTTCTGCCATAATTCTGGCTGGATATTTGACCACTCTTCTTGGTAGAATCGGTAGAGTTCATTTAAATTGGTTGGTTTCCTGGCATGGACCCGGCTTTTAAGCATAGTCCACAAATTTTCAACAGAGTTGAGGTCGGGGCTTTGGGAAGGCCATTCCAGAAGCTTAATGTTAGCCTGCTTTATCTATTCCAAAACCAGTTTTGATGTGTGTTTGAGATCATTGTCCTCTTGGAATTTGGAGGTAGTCCTCTTTCTTCATTATTGCATCCACTTTGTGCAATAATGTACCAGTACCACTGGCAGCAAAACAACCCCTAGAGCATGATGCTACCACCACCATGCTTGACAGTTGGTGCAGTGTTCTTAGGTTTGAAAGCCTCACCTTTACTCCTCCAAACATACCTCTTGTCATTGTGGCCAAACAGCTCAATCTTTGTCTCGTCTGACCATAAAACTTCTCCAAATGGCATTTGGCTTGTCCATGTGAGCAGCTGCAGATTTCGGTCGAGCTTGAAGGTGTTGATTTTGGAGCAGGGGCTTCTTTCTTGGTCAGCACCCTCTCAGTCCATGGAGATGTAAAGTTCGCTTGACTATGGACAGTGACACTGGTGTTCCAACAGTTTCCAGTTCCTTGGTGCCTTGGTGGTTCCTGGGTTGTTCCTGAACATCCACACCAATTTCCTCTCATCTGAGGGAGACAGTTTGGGTCTTCTTTCAGACCTTGGCAAAGTGGTGACACATCTGAATAACTTATACTTAAGTACAATTGTTTGAATTGATGAAATTGAAATCTGCAGTTGTTTAGAAATGGCTCCAAGAGACCTTCCCAACTTGTGTAAATCTATAATTCTTCTTCTTAGATCTTCACTGAGTTCCTTGGACTTTTCCATTGTTCTGAGTATTGGTCAGTCCAATGAGTGCTGTCAAACAAATCATTTTTATGCTGCAAAGACAAACTACAAGTTGTAGTCAATCATGATCACTAATGAGAAGTTAATAGGCCTTGGCCTTTTCAAGTTAGAAGACACTGTTTGTAATTTCAAACTTGTGCACCCAAATTCTTGTTTTTTAAAGTCATTAAAGATGTATGCTGCACAATCATTCCACCCTGGAAAAAAAACAGTTCAAAGAAATCATTAAAAGCCCCAAATTACCAGGACATTCATGCCCATGATAATTGGATGGGAACCTCTAACCGCAACTTTATTTTTGATTTGGTGGTACTGTTTTAAAGAGTCTGGAGTGTACCACTTGAATTTAGATGTAGTCAGATAAATCAGATTATTTATAAACTAAAAGTTAAAAACACCACCTTCTTTCGGCTGCTCCCTTTAGGGGTCACCACAGCAGATCATCTGCCTCCATCTCACCCTATTCCTAGCATCACTTTAAAAGTTAAAAACAACAAACTTGTGCAATATGTAACTATAATAATTCGCATGAGTAATTCTTTTTCATTATTCCGTCTTTAAAGTGTTTATAAAGTTTTAAAATGGCACTGCAGAACTAAATTTAGAGGTCTAAAATACTTAATACATAACAATAATAATAATAATAATAGTAAATAATAATGCACTTTTTTATTATTATTCTTCCATTTTATATATTTTATATTTCCTGTATTTAAACATCTGCCGTTTTCACTTTGAGATTGCTAGAATTGAAAGACATCATCTTTACTTTAAAGGGAAAGTGTGTTAAAATGAATTGTTTTATTCGACCAAATACTACAAATGTTGAGGAGCTGCAGATAGCATTTCAAACTTGGCATCATGGAAATCAACACCATTTAATCCCACACAGGCTCCAGTTCAAGTAGTTCTGACAAGTCATTGTACGCAGGTGGCCTGCATAGTTGTTGTGGATGCTGGCAAGGACATCATTTCCCCTGGGATTAATAAAGTATTCTGATTCTGATGATTCTGAAATGTTTTTAGCTAATACATGCATTAAAGTCTAGGAGCAATTTGTCTCTTAAGGGGCGATATTTCCCCCAGGAGTTGGTGGAAACCAAAAATGGAGCTTAAAGAGGGCAAATATTGGACTAAAGCACAATCAGGCCCACAATGCCCTTAAAACAGAGAGAAATAACCACCCAAAAATACATATGAGGCAGCATTATGCCAGAGAAACTTGAGGTAAATGACTGAGTCGGACCAGCAGGGCTCCTGCTGGTGCTCTGTGAGTTGAACTGAGGTTTTAGGTAATTCTCTATATGTTTAAGGGAAATGTTATTAATTATTATATGATAATACATGTATGTATGCAACAGTGCACTTTTAAACACATACACATTTAGTTAGGTTCAAAGTTTTTATGATTTAATGCCAGAATGAGGAAATGTACTTTTCAAGTTTGATAATTTAAAGAATTTTTGCGTGATTAAAGGTAATACACATAAGCACCTTTTAAAATGTTTTTCAGTGTTGATGGATTATGATTATACAATGTTAATGTACAATGTCTATTCTAGTGAAACACTCCAGACTTGTGTGCATATTTTGAGGTCTTTTGTGGGGTGGGATATTTTATTTCACTGCCAGACTCAGCTCAGAAAGATTTATATCACATTTCAATCACTTATTCTTTTCCAGTTAAAATGCATAAATCAGTGGTCTGTGTATTATGTTCACTGGAATGCATCATCTCTCTGTCTGTCACCCAAGTGTGATGCATTACTGTCCATTTCATTTTGTTTTCACGTGAACTCACATTTTTCCACCTTTAATCACTGCTTAGTTTGTCATCTTGCATTATCACCGCTCACAGCTCTGAGTTTCTGGTGGTTGTTCTGGGTAATCAGACAGTCTTTTATTTTCCCTCATCACTTCTTCACTTCTTTGATTTTTTTTTTTTTGTTTCATTGGGGAGATGGATAACGAGTGCTGCTGTGAATATCACCATTAATCTGCTTTCCAAACAAATTAGCGAGGCCTGGTTCTGGAGTCCATGGTGAGTTTGGATTTGCAGAGCCCGATCTGCACGGAGCCGCTGGGAAGGGCGTTGACTTCATGGGAGCTTCCTGCTCTCTGGACCTAGGAAGCAAGATGGTGGGAGAGTGTGGGAAGAGGCTAAGTGACTCTTCATGGGTCTCTGAAGACCTCAGCTGCGGGTCAGAGATTAGACGGGATGTGCAGGCCAGCAGGGGGAGCCCTGAGTGGGCAGGAGCTGCAGATCCTCAGAGGGCCATCAGCCTCGACGCCGCCGAGTGCCTGACTGAAATGAGCAACCTCTCTGGAATGTCTTTAGTTCGCAGCACTGCTTTGGAGGACCTGACGTCCATTGGGGACAGAAGCTTGTGGGTTAATCAGAGTGAGGAGCTTATTTCTGAACAAACAAATGATGGACTGACTGCTGAAGGAGCAGCTTTAAAGCCCCTCAGTGACTCTGGAAGTGAAAATATCACGTCAGAAACACACCAGGCTCCTCATACACAAAGTGTGTTCCAGTCTAGCTCTCATTCTCGTTCAGAAGACCTTCATCCAGCTTCTCTTTCCGAGAAGCATCGCCTTTTTACCAAATTGCCATCTGACACGGCAGCTGAAAACAGCGGTGACTCATCGTTACACACAGCCATCTATTCAAAGCATGACATTTCTAATGACTCAGAGATGAGGAGCAGTGTGGCTCAGACCACCGGCACCGCTGAGCTCCAGAAAACGCCCCCCCAAAGCACCCCAGCCAGAAAGTCTTTGGTGCCGGTCGCTGTTTTCAAAGGTCTGTGTGCTGTCATGTTCACCAGTTCAGAACCAGTCCTCTTCAGTTAACTCCTTCCACTCCTTTGATTTCCAACGCAGCTTCTGCTCTGTGTTATGCAGCACTCTCCCTCCAAAGTGTTTCTATGGACGTTAACTTTGACCCGAGGAGAAGCTTGTCATCCTCCCTCCCCCACTTTAACTTTTTTCTTTCATCTCTCCATCTCTGCTCACTTTGCTGGTTATGCAGCCCTGAAAAAGCTACTTTTTTTCTTTTATGTGTCTTCTTGCATGCTGCATACCCAACATCACTCATTTCACTTGCCATGAGAATGCATTCTGGCACACTCATGGAAGCAAAAGTCTTAACTTATTGCACTTGGGTGGATATAAACAATTAATTATAGATATTAAACTTAAAAAAATGTCTCAAAAGCTAAAGTTGATTCCATTTCTTTTCTATAGCTCAAGCAAAGATGGATAATGGAGATAAGGTATGTAACCAACTGCATTATTTAGGTTCTGTCTCTCATTTCTTTAATTGCTTTACTGGCTATGAAAAATTCTGGTTTATTAAAACTTTGGGTTGTATTTTTTTAGTTAATTTGTATGCAGAGCAACAAACAACAAATTATTACTCATGTCTATTACAAATATCCATTACTGTTTGTAGAGCACCTTCCAGGTACAGCTTTTACCTCTCAGTAATTACTAACAGATTAATAAAATACTAGAATTTCATTCAAACTGAAGCACGAACTTCTTGGACAGTCTGTATCACACTGCACACCATATTATTTGTTAGATAATCCCATTGAAATGCTTCAAAAGGCACCAGTAGCACAAACATGGTGGACTCCAGTTAGTGGAGGTGATTATTTATGTCAGTCGAAGCAACCATGCCCCTAACCCCAGTGTGCCGGTGGGAGAGTGAATTGGAAAAAAATTCACCCAGTCTCTCAGAATTGTTATAAAGGCAAAAACTATTACTTTTACTATTACTATTACAAAACTGTTTTTGTATCAGGCTGTAAACATGTTTATTTCTGCTGTAAAGTTGGACATTTTAACATGGGAGTCTATGGGGACTGACTCGCTTTTGGAGCCAGCCTCAAGTGGCCACAAGAGGAGCTGCAGTTTTTAGGCACTTCTGCATTAGCTTAATTTTTCAGCTCTGGCTGTAAATGACTATAAAAGATGGATAGCTTGACTCTGCTTCCTGCCACTTTACAAATGTGAAGCCAAAATTTCCCACTCATGGAAGCTGACATCTTGAGATTTTGAAGCCAGTGTGTGCACACAGTGATTCGGGGTGGAGTGGCTGTATTGAGTTCCCGCCCATGCACCGGCCCGATTTGCCCGAGAGCACACCTCCTCACACTTCTCAAGTATAATAATAAGAAGAATAATAAACCTTATTTGTATAGCACCTTTAAACACAGAGCTTACAAAATACTTTGACAGAAGTGCAAAAACAGTATGACAAGCCCTCGAGTCCCTTATGTCGAGTAGTCCAGTTTACTGCAAAACACTTCACTTTGTCAGTTTGAAACAGACAGTTGTGGCTATGGGAAGTAAACGCTGTGTCTCCTCTCAGTGTCCCTACTCTATCTGCAGTTTCCTGAGAGAAACAGGCCTGTTTGACAGCATGGAGTTTGTAATTACAAGCAAACCTAAAAGAAAAATTACTTCTTGGTCCGTCTTTGGGAAATATTTATCTTTTCTTGACCCATGTCCCATCTGCTGACATGGGAGGGGGTGGGGTTTATGTTGTATACTGCAGCCAGACACTGGGGGCTGTCAGCTGTAAAGGGCACCTATTATGCTAAATTCCAACTCCTTATTTTTATTCTTGGACTGAATTAGAGTGGCTTTGTATGAGTCATGGCTCAAAATAATCAGAGCAATCTTATACTGAGTCTTGGTGCCAAGTCTCAGGATAAAACAAGCAGTTTTTGCAACTTACCCTTTAAGCCACCTTTCTCTGGATTGGCCTCCCCTTCTAAACAGCAGGCAGGTGAGGCTTCCATATTAGGGATATACCCTGTGTATGACATCATACAGAGCAAAGAGGGAAAAAAAATGTTTAAACAGAGTGTTTAGAGCAGTATGAAGTGTGAGCTTTTGGCTCTTGTATGACAAAATGAGAAAATCATAACTTTAAACTGTATCTGGATTTTTCTTTACTTTATCATTTTTGCTTGTTAAGTCTTTCAAGAGCTCATAGCTCACCATTTCAAGCCTTCATCCACGATTTAGTTTGCAGTCTTGGCAAACAATACCAATGGTTTACCAGTTCTTTTATCTTTGTATTTTAACTTGTAACCCATAGCTACTTGTATGTACTACTTGTATATGACCAGAAGTTAAATTATTAAACAGCCTGTGCTCCTTGCAATGATTTTAGCTAAATAATCATATCTCTGTGACACAGTTGCCGTACCTTAATTCTTATAAAATGGAAGTATTTGATGAAAATAGGCACTGCATGCATTATAAATGAATAAATAATATTCCTATCTGTAATATGTGACCAAATGTTTGTGTAGATACAAGATCCAAGTTATAATAAACCAGAACATTTTATTCATGTCATAAAAAATCCTTTATTTTTATCATCTTTCAGTTGTTTAATCATTCTTTTGTTTTGTGGTCATTGTCATTAGATCTTTTGTTTTTCATTCGTTTCTTCCTCTTCATGAAAAAGACTCAAACTGCCACTTCACCAACCTCTTCCCCTAAAAGACCATCCATAACCACCAAGGGCAACAAATCACCCACATCCTCCCGAAACAACCACAGCTCGATCCCTATTAAAGTCAACAGCACAGGGCCCAGGCAGCCTGGAGTAAGTACAGGTCTGAATGCAGCTTAGAGCTCAGATGTGAGCCGACTGACTGACGTTCAGTTTTTTTCACCCTCGCTGACTGAATATTGTTTGAAAAGGTCAAAGAAAAACATGGACTGGAATGCATCAAAACCTGATTCCTTCCTCTATTATCACCAAACATTATACTAAGTAAAGCCTCATCAATTCATCACCGATTAGTTTGCAATGTTACTGCGTTCAAACATATCTAAGTAAATGTAAAAACATCTCTCTGCTGAAAACTAAACTACTATTGTGATGACTTTCAGAGTGGCGCAAAGTCTCAAACTCCAGGGGCCAAAACGTCTGCCAAAACTGCAGCTCAACCAGGTATGAGCTGAGGACTTCATGTTTAATTCAGTTTTTATTTTATTGATATTAGTATGGAAGCCTAAAGAGGACTGTATTAACAGTATAATTTAAACCTGAAACATGCTCATTTTTACAATAAAAGTGGTTTGACTGTAAATGTAAATGCATTTTTTACTTTAAATTTTTTGCTTAGTTAGGTTTGAGTTAATTTGTACCTCAATCGCTCGTTTTAGTTTTGTTTTTATTTATATTTTTTTAAATATTTTTTTGTCAGATGGTAATTTTTATGCAGAGTCAGTATTTACAGTGTTTACCCTTCTTTCTGACAACTTCTGCAATTCTCTGTGGCATACTGGATATCAGCTTCTAGGCCAAATCCTGACTGATAAATATCCATCAATCAGGATTTGGTGCAAGGGGAACATGTGTATTCCCTGACTGGCAGGTGAGTGGTTGTGGGAGGTTCCTGCCTGTCACCAGGTGAAGTTGGTCACAAAGAGGGTGCTGCATTGAAAACCTTCTTGTGATTGCTTTGGTTGTTAGCAGATTGCTGCAGTCACTTGTAGTCCTTCGTAGACATCGAGTTGTCTGCAACACTGGCCGAGAGGTAGTGAAACTTGAAAAGGTGCAAAGCGACATGGAGACCGTTCGCCTTCAAAGTAGAAGTTGTGCCTTACCACTGCAACCAACATGTTTCAGAAGGTTAGGTGCAGCACGGTATACTGTACCTCTTTGGAACCAACTTCACCTAGCAACTGCCAACAACCTCCAGTAACCACTTGCCAACCGGTTGGAGAATGCACATTTTTCCCCTAGCGATCAGTGGTTGCTGACCAGTCTCTAGGCCTTTGTGGCTTACATGGTTTGGAGATCATCAAATTAACATTTTGGCCGGGAAACTGCTGACATCTAATCAAGAATCAATGAACTATTTGCATAAATGTGATTTATGTACCAATACAAATCTTTGAAACTTGAAATCCTTATGATTATTCTTAACTATATCATAGAAGCGCGTCAAACATAATCTCCCCAATCTCCCTTTGTGTCACTGCCAAAATGTTTGGCCACGGGTGTGCAGAAATAGTCCTCAGTGAGTCAGTGGAGCTAAATGGCTAAATTATTATTTACTCCTGCTCTTAAAGGAGCTAATTTTTA
>VUQS01022511.1:7178-18342 GCA_015108495.1 Heterochromis multidens | reverse complement strand
CTCTCGGCTGGGGCGGAGGGACCAGGCTTATAAGTTGAAGCGGAACCGGAAATAGTCAGATCAAAAACAGAACAGCAAGGGAGTACTGTAATCTTTTTGGTCTCCGATTGCAATTGTGGTGAAAATAAAGTGTGTTAAACTGAGTTCTTGCCTCCGTGTGACCTCCTTGCCATCAAAGAACCGGGAGAAGCCGTCGAGCTTCATTAAATGGTGCCGTGACCCGGATGGCAAGGCAGTTTTCGATCCGGACTTTTAACCGAGTGAGCAGGACACTAAGGGTGGGGCTGGCCTATTAAAAGAGAGGTAAGCAGCGCCTGTTTATTGAAGTCTGCAGATTGGAATTAAAACTCTAAATTTGCCTGGAAGTGTCCTGGTCACGAAGTTGCTAAATTTAAAGGAGACTGTGTTGTGATAGCATAGTGACCTCCTTGCCATCAAAGAACCGGGAAGACTTGGTGAAGTCGTTAAAATGTATGCTAAGCCTTCTTATGATCCATTTCCTCATGTTTTCAGTTTTCAGAGCAGATTGTACATAGCTACTCAGCAATGCAATTTTTTAACCATAGCAGAGGAAATGCCCTTTCCTCTGTGAACAGCTGTCAACAGCAGAGATAATGAAAACTCCTATCACTCTTTCTGGAGTTAGAGGATATAAGAAACAAAAAATTACTTCATTAAGAGACACTTACAGTACATGGCAAGAAACTAGTAAGGGTACACTGTTGTATAAATCATAAAATATAGATAAATGTTTAATTTCCAAATAAACTATCTTTTTTTTTTTTTTCAAATCTGTCCTGTCCGGCAGTTTTAGCATGCAGAACCATGGTCTGAATGCAAACACATTTGCTTTGCCAAGAGGAGTGCTATAGACTCTCTATAGGCTCTTCTTGTTAGTCTTTTTGTTTTATTTATTTTATTATTCACATTGTTATCTGGTTATTATGCCAAAGCTGACAGGGGTGAGGGCCAGGATGGCAAAAGAGAGGAGAAGAGACAAGACAAAGACAAGAAGGAGGAGGAATAGAAAAAGAAAAGAAACAGAAGGAGAGAGAGAGAAAAAAGAAAAAGGGGGTGTGGTCGGGGAAAAAAGTCAAACCTCTGCCCCACCCTCCACAACAATGTCCCACAGGGACAAGTCTCACACACACGCACACACACCCACATATATACTGGCACACACAAAGAGAAATTGCACAAAGACACACATCCATCCACATCCACCCCACCCTCCGAAGTGCAGACAAAAAGATGCTCCCCAGAGCCAGCAGTGACCGTGGGATGCAGTCAGCCCCACCCCAAACCACCAGCCAACCCCAGCCCTGGACAGAGTGCAGGAAACAGGAGTGTGGGAAGACCCGCCCGCTCCCCTCCCCACTTGCCAGTGTTAAAGGTGACCTGTTGGGTGCATGTGTTGTTGTGTGTGAGTGTATGAGGTGTAAATCATGAGTATGAGTGTGTGAAATGAATAATAAATAAGAATAAACTATCTTAAACTAAAAATAATTTTACTGTTGTTCCTCAAAATGAATGGGAAATGTGAGCCGTTAGATGAATGCCATTTTTTTTAACTTTATTTTTATAAATTCATTAAAAAACAAAAACAACAAACAAAAGAGAAAAAAAAGAAAAATAAACAGGTCACCCAGGGCTAAATGAAACAGCACTAAGAAAAATCAACTTATCAAAAACTTCTATACAGTCTTCCCTTCAAAGAACAAAACAAAATAAAACAAAACTCACTCATATTTACCTATGTACATATGTTCATACACTTACAGAAAAAAGGCAAACCTAGGTGAATGTAGATGGTTACAAAGAGGGAAAACAGTCAGAATTTGACCCTGTACAAGTCCTTCTCCATCCACATTTTTCTTTCTCAGTTCTCTCCCCCCTTCAAGTTTTTCATGGGCGCAGTCCACATACTCAACTCTGCTGCTCAACCCACGAATGCATTTTCCTTACAAATGTGGCAAATTTAAGGGGAAATAAACAGGTTTTCCAGTGGTATAAGATTTATTGCCAAGAAGCATTTTTACAACAAAGAAATAATCGACCAAGCACAAATTTCCTTACTTTTTGTGCTAAGTTTATATGCTAGTGATCAGCCATTGTATTATGACATTGTCTCCGGCATTTACCAGATTCAGGTCTGTTGTCTTTAAAAACTCTCTTTTTAGGGTGATAAAAAATCTCATACAATTCTCCCATGAAAATGCTCTCACTACTGCTACTCAATACTGCCCAAGGATACTTTGGCTTTTTGATTGGTAGATGACCCACTTTACCTCTGAGCCACAGCCACCCCAAAGGCTTAAAGGGATTTTGTAGAGCTGGTGGAGATCTCTGGTCATGAGTCTTCCATATAGAAGTCATGATCAATGTTTGCATGGGGCATTGTAAAGACGAAAAAAAAACACACACAGCTGTGTTGAATTACTTGAAAAGAACTCAGTACTGTATTTAAAGTTAGAAAGACACATGATACCATCATCAAAATGTCAGCATCCTGATTTGCCAACATTGAGTATGTGGGAGAAATTTGATAATAAGCCCAATGTTCTTATCAAAGAAAATCCTCTTTCATCCTCTTTCATCTCAGACAGAATCAACATGTGCTCATAAGTAAATGACACAAAAGAATGTCTGAAAATGCAATTTTACAATCCTAGCACCTCTAGTGCAGCACACCAAAAGGACTTTTCAGTCAGAAGTTTCAGTTCAGTTTTATTTATATAGTGCCAATTCACAACAGTTGTCTCAAGGCACTTTATATTGTAAGGCTACAATATTTGAGAGAAAACCCCAACAAACAACAATCCCATAATCCCCTTTCTGCCCTCCTCATACTCTATTCCAGGAATTGTAGAGCTAAACTGTAGAGTATTGCCCAATCTTGGTTTAAGTCACTGTGCTGGCTCTGCCCACTCTTATGTGTTAGCCACATGGGCCCAGCAATGAAGCAGTCAGAGGACGGCCTCTTCTCAGATAAACAAACCACGGACAGAATCACTTTTACAGTATCTGAACGAAGTGCTATACTCAGAGTATAGTTTTTTTTAAGGTACTTGTATGATTTTTGTTGCTTTATATACATTAGAGGGAAATGTGTTATTTTTATGCCACTGTATTTATTTGCCTAATGAGTTTGATCATTTTAACATCAAAAGCAAATGTAGCAAACAACATTAAAATATGACACATTACTATAGATGAAAAAAAAAAAAAAACTTAATCCCCCCCAAAAATTCCAGTTTTTAATTATAGCGGTTAAACTGTTCAGACGTTGCTTAAACCCCTAATTACCAGAGCATGACCTCAGTGTTGTCAGATGTTCCAGCCATTAAAACTAGCTCCTTCTTCTTCACAGCCTGATGTGTTTCTTTTTTCTACCTTGTGAGTTGTTGTGTGCAACCGTGGCAAAATGTGGTCTGGAGCCATCTACTATAGGTATTAACACAAAGCCACAACAATAAAACCACTTGTAGACGAAGTGAGTAGCATTCATGTGAACATTACAACCACCAATAAACTTTGGTGCAGACCAAGAACACACACCCTGCCCCCCATTACAACAGCTGTGTGATGTTGCAGCAGGACAATGAGCCTGCCTTCCCCAAATCCCAGACTTATCAAACATCCAGATGATGAGCAAGAACAAGTTCAACCCAAAGAGGCCCAAGGCCGCAACTGTATCATTAGAATACATAACAAAGGCCCTGTGCCCTGATGGCACATGGGGGACCTACACAATTTTAGGCCGATGGTTTTAATCATACATCTGATTGATATATTGGTCAGTCAAAGGGTTATCTGTCTTAAAACAAAACAAAACCAAAACCAAACCAAACCAAAACCAGATTTGCTTTTCCTTTAACTCTTTACCCCTTGAAAGCCTACTAGGAGTAACCCTTGAAGCTCTTTTCTGAAGTGAGCGGTTTCTGTTATATTTCAGGCCTGCTTATAGAACAAAATGACTGGATGTGCATCAGAAGTTAGTGAGAGTGGTCTCTGCCTATGCCTAGGAAAAATGCAGAAACTATTCTAATGGTCATCAAACTCATCATCAAGGGTACAGGAGAGGTTGTCAAATGTCGTCTTTATGGGGGAAAGAGTTAAAAAATAAAGCTATTTCTAGGTGACTCTGAACTTGTGCGTGGTAATACACTATATAGGACTGATTTTTTTAGCTTAAACCCTAACCCATTTAAATATTGTTCATAGGATGTTTTATGATGGCCTTGATGAAGGCCACAAGCAGGAAGGTTTTGTTCTATACATCACAGATATTACTGGAGTGTTTATTAAAATTATTAAAGTCATGCATACTGGTCACACATGCAATATACAGAGAGACAGGCAGGCAGACAGACACACACAATGTGTTGTTAAGTTGCTCTTCTTCTGGGTGAATCAAATGTTCTTGAGACACCAAACTAGAAGCAAATGTAGCAAACAATGGAGGCATTGTCCTGCTAAGAGGGAGTGTTGTTTATTTCATAACCCTACCAAATATCCTCCAACACTCTGCCTCCCATCCTCTCCCTTCTAATCTCCTTCACTTAAATGTGAAGTTATAGTTACAGTGTAAGAGGAGTGGAGTTTGTGGTCACTGCATACAAAACATGTTGATGAGTTAATAACAAATACCCAGAGAGGGGTTTAAACAAACAATCAGTATCGTTACAGGGGGGTGATATCAGCCTTTTACTATTTTTTATTTGGTATTTGGTGTTGTAATCTACATTTTGTTTCATAACAACAACAAAAATAATAATATCACAACAATAAGAGTAGTAGAAGAAGAAGGTTTGCAAGAAGAAATGACAATGAAGATGAAGAAGATAAAGAATATTAAGATGAAGAAGCAGCAAAGAAGCAGGAGAAGACAAGGTAAAAGAAGTAGAAGAAAAAAGAGAGGAAGAAACAGGAGCCAACGAAGAAATGGAAACAGAAGCTGAAGAAGGCAAAGAAAAAGGCAGGCAAGAAGCAGAGGACAAAGAAATACAAGAAAAAGCATCAGAAGATGAAAGATGAAGAAGCAGAAACAGATTGCTGTGATTAAAAACAAGTGAAACAGAATCAGAAAAAGATAAAGATGAAAAGGAAGAAGCCATATACAGATTTGTTTAAAGGACACTGTTCACGGCAATACTGCTTTACTTTACTTCTTTTATTATTTTCTTATATTCAGTGAAAAAATGAAAACTTTGTAGTCATTAAATGTATTAGTAGAAGCTGGTGCAGTTGGACTGACTTTATTTATACACACAAAAAGGAGAAAAAAAATATCTTATATATATATATAGTTTTTGTTTAGATTTTGAACAAAATTTATTACCACTGATGCTGTCCAGTTAACTAAATGTGTCATTTTTCCCTTAGCTTAGCTTTGGTGCTGTTGACTCATCACATCTTTCATCACCAAGCATGTACTCTCTTTTTTTCTAATGCATTTTCTTTGGGTTTGGAAAGATGGATGCATGTTGCAGTCTTCTCTCCATGGTTCTCTTTATTTTCTTTCTGCTCCACCTAAATTTCAGAGCAGCAATTTCTTCGCAATGTCTTTTCAGCCAAGCTTTAGCTGTTAGGCAGATGGCCTCACATTTGACTCTGAAATACTTTGGTATACAGAGAAGTTCATAGTTCACTCGGTGACTGCACAGTGCCCAGGTGCTGTGGCTGGAAAACAAACCCAAATCATCACCCCTCCAACAACTTGCTTGACAGTTGGTATGAGGTATTTGTGCTGATATCCTGTACTTGGTTTTCACCAAACATGGTGGGGCATTATGGCCAAACATCTCCATTTTGGTCTTGTCTGTTCAAAAGGCCATGCTCCAGAAGTCTTGTGTTTTTTTTCAAATAAACTTTTGCAAACCTAAGCCATGCTTTCATGTTCTATTTAGAAAAAAGAGGCTCTCTCTGTCTTTTTTCAAATTGTACCATGAACTTTAACATTTAATGTACAAACTGAGGTCTGTAGAATCTAAGATGTAACACTTTACAGGTTTTCTGAGCATTGCACCCTCTGACCTTTGGGTGAATTTCCTGGAACTTCACATTCCAGGAAATTCTGGAATTCCTGGGAAAAATCATACACAGCTGAAAATTCCAGACCAGAAAACTGCCAAAAACTTCTGTTTTTGAAGAAGAGGTGCTCACACTTGCTGATGATCAATTAATCAGCTGCATTTTATTAGCAGTACCTGGCTGCTACTTACCTTCAATTCCTATGGAAGTAGTAAGGGTGTGCTTAGGTTTTCACAGGACTACAGTCCTGTGAAAACTTTCTTTTTCACATGACTGTAAATCAGTGACCCCTCTAAAGCCTCCAGCCTTCTGGTTTCAGGTTTCAGGTTTCAGGTTTTCCATCAGATTTCAGTACCTTGCTGCAGGGATGTGCTCATATTCAAAAACAAGCGTATTAATGAGTGTTATGTATGTGTGCAAAACACATTAAAACAACACATTAAAAACACAATCAGTAATTTGTGTATATTTAACTGAAAACCAGGACGCAGGTAACATGTCAAATGATAAAACTGAGAAACTGTTTTGTTCTCTGAAAGAGAAATTGCTTACTTTGTATCTAAACACTTTTTACTTCAGCCCCACAGACAGCAGTGCATTACAAAACAGACATGATTCCGGAGTGTAAATAAGTGGATGAGTTCAGAAACATGTCTGAAAACCACTGCACAGTCCATTGCTGCATGCACAAATGCAACTTAAAATGCTAGCATGCAAAGAACAGAAAGATATGAAAAAAGACCACCTTCTCAAGAATGAAATAGAAAACTGCTCTGTGGTCTTTTTCTAAACACCATGTGTTCTTAGCTAAAGAGGGATCAACTGTCCATGCTGAACAATCTGGACAGGTTTTGGAGCAATTCTTTTATAAGACAGGCCTTGCTTATTTCAGTAATATAGTGCCAAACCACATTCTGCATATATTCCAACAGTAAAAAAGTTCAGGTGGTAAACTGGTCCAGATATGTCACTCAGTGAAAACATTTGTCAGATGTATGACAAAAGAGGCCGGAACTGTTGAACAGCTGAAATGCTATGTCAAACAAGAATGGGAAAAAATTTTCACTTGTAAAACTACAACATTTGGTCTTTTCAAGGGTTGTTAAAAGAGGAGCTAATGCTGCACAGTGGGAAACTCGCCCCTTCACGGCTTCTTTTGAAATATCTTGCAGGCATCAAATTCAAAATAAGCATACATTTATTAAAAACATATAGCACTTTCCACATTTGATATATTGCCTTAGGACTATTTTTTGATTAAACAGGGGTTTAAATCAATATTTAAATCATGGCATTTTGTTTCAGTTTACATATTTTGTTCTCTGAAAACAAGGCTGTAAGATGTGGAAACACTATATACAGATTTGTAGACATGTACTGCTATTAAGCCACAACTCTGCACGTGAAAAACAATGTACCTTAAGGGAACAGGAAGTAACAAGTTTTAAATTACCATATCTTTTCACTTCCTGCCATTTGGCTTAGTAAATGTCTTCCTGTGACATAAGAGTGAGAAGGTTGATATGCTCTTTAGATAGGTTTCTTATCATCACTTTTATCGTGATGATTCTGCAAAACCAGAATTTACCAAATTAATTTAATCTCCAAGTCTGTGTATATATTTAATATCTCTTTCATTATGATAAACAGTTTTAGTGTTGTCACAATAAAGACAGGTCCAAGAGCTTTGATATAAAATTTACAACCAAAGTTTTTCTTTTTGTGTTTAAAAAAGAAAGAAAAGCAAGACTTCTCTTTACTGCCCTCTTCTGTCTAAAGATTTCAGGACGTACAACTATGAACTATTAACTATTAACCCATGTGGCAAGCTTAATATAGGTTCTTGCCCACATATACTATACATACATAAACTGAGATGGCCAGCAGTGGCAGGAATTAATCTGTCACTGTGAGGAACTGACGGGCTGCTCTACAGGCTATGAGACCAGGGCTACTGTGGGTATTTTGGCCTATGCCAAGGTTAAATTAAGGCACCCAAGGAGCATGATTTATTCATATCAGTCCAACACAAGGCCAAGTCTTTTTAAATGACAAGAACATCATTCATAGTAGCAGTGCCACCATGTTGACTGCTGAGTAAACTCCTGACACCTACCCTGTAATCTTGTTTACAGGGGAGCCTCTAAACAAACAATGAAATATATTCTCTGAAGCTACTTAACTTCTTTTCTGGATCATTTGAGATGAAAATAATGAGTGAAAAACTTTCTTCTGATTAGTATGTTCCCAATAGAATATGCTTGCTTCTTTTAAGCACACTGCAGTATACCAGCATGGTCGGGAAGACTGCACATTTCTACCTTACAAGCTCTCTTGCTAACAGACAAACAAATGAGACTGAAAACATAACGGGCACAGTCTCAGAATTAAATACATCCTTGTTTGTGGGATGATGATAAGAATAAAAACAGAATGCAGTGAATATGTAGGTTTTTAAAATTTAAAAATATAGGATTTAAATGATTTACAAAGACAACATATTAAATGCCTAAACAGGATTTATTAAAACAAAAACAAAAACAAAAAACCCCCAAAATAAAATAAAATAAAATAATGCTCATTTTGAATTTGATGTCTAAAAATTTTCATTATATTTCATTAAAAGCCATGTAAAGGCATTAACAACTGGCGGAAAATCTCACAATTAATTAATTAGTAACAGTTTGTGATTGGATACAGAATAACCATCTCATTGGTAAATGGACTGATTCTTATATAGCGCTTTTCTCTCCCGGAGCACTCAAAGCGCTTAATATAACATGCCTCATTCACCCAAGCACTTTTTTCTGTACTTAAGTGCTCTAACTAACATTCACACGAGCAACTTGGGGTTAGTATCTTGCCCAAGGATATTTGGCATGCAGACTGGAGCAGCCAGGGATCGAACCACCAACCTTCTGATTAGCAAATGACCTGCTCTACCTCCTGAGCTACAGCCACCAAAATTAACACCCCAATTGCCACTGAGTCTTTAAGTCTTTTTTCACCAGCTATGTATATAGTAACTGAAAGGTTGCTGTATTGACACAGTACAAGTAATGAAACATACATTGCAAAAAACATGCGCAAGTGGTCTGAACGAGAGAGATCCAAAGGTAGTACTAGTGCTATCCCATCTTATGCCAAGCATCTCATTCATTTAGGATGACAAATTTACATTTGGTCTGTTGGCACAATTGATACCACCACACATATTTGGCTTTAATCCCGGTGTTGGCTTAGTAGAACTGCAGAAAACATTCCACGTGAACATAAATACTGTAGAAGGAAATTTCTATCTTATGAGAGCCATTACGGTACTGTGCAAAAGTCTTGATTCACCCCTCATTTCTTTATATTTTGCTAGGAAAATGGGTAATAGGTGCAGTGATTTATTGAAATGTGTGCATACATACATGGAAATACAGTACAGAAGGCAAAAACAGAGTTTGTACCATTCTAACAGGCATGGAAAAAGTCCTTATCTGGTATGACCACCTTTATTCTTTAACACAGCTTGAACTCTCTTACACTCCCAAGCTCTTCTTTGAATGTTGGCTGCCTTTTGTTCTGTTCTCTGTCAGGATGATGCCACACTGCTTCAGTCATATTGAGGTCCAGGCTCTGGGGAGGTTGGTAGATTAATGACAGTGTTCCATTGTGTATTTTTCTATCCAAACAACATTGCCAGTTTGTTTGGGATCATTGTCATGGTGAAAAATGAAGCTGCTGCCAATCAGACACTTTCCAGATGGTATCACATGACCAAATTGACAAAATCCCCAGTACCACTGGCTGAACTGCAGCCCCCAACCATGACAGAGCCTCCATCTGTGTTTTACAGATGGCTGTAGACACTCACTGTTGTACCTCTCCCCTGTCCTCCTCTGTACACATTGATGATGATAACTTTTGAAATTTGGTTCATCACTCCATAAGACCTGTTGCTACTTTCAGAACCTAGCCAGTTTCTTTGCAATTTTGCATACCTCAGCCTTTCCTCTCTGTTTCCCTTCCTTAAGAATAGCTTCTTGACAGCTACCCTTCCACTGAGACCGTTTCTGATGAGGCTTCGGAAACAACTGAAGGGCCAGGTTGCTGGCTGTTTTCCCCATTTCCTAAGGACATGACTTCCAGATACTGCTCATCTTCTGTAGATAGTTTTTTGGACCTGTCATTTCTTCTTTTGTCCTCCACTTGCCCAGTTTCCTCAGTTTTTTTAAGGACACACTGCACACCATGATGAGATATGCCAAGGTTTCAGCTAATAGCTCTTTACAAATCACCTTGTTAGTGCAAAAATACTATTTAATTCCTGTCAAAGTGTGTTATCTTTGGCATTTTTTGTAAATGCATCATGTCAAGTGAACCTGGTCGCACTCCCAACTTGCAACATAATGAAATTTGGTAAAAATATGACCTCATGACATCGCATCTGAATGCAGTGGTTATCTTTAGCACCATTTTTCAGTGTGCAAGCTTAATTTTTACAGTGGGCATATTTCAACCAAAATGCCAACATTTTCCTAAACCTACCCAAACTGAGTGAAAATGCAAAACTAGATTCAGTTAAAGAAATGGGAACAAATCATGTGTTTATGCAACAGGCTGCTTGTAACAAAGTTGCTAATTACCTAAAATACAATTTAAAATGGCTCTCTGCTAGGTAGTCTGTTATGTGTAGATACAACATTAGTTCATCTCTTGAGTTAAGTGCTTTATTTTTCTTGAATGATTCAAAGGTCAGTGTTAAGTGGCTCTACAAACAAAATACATTTCCTCTGAAAATGGTCAGGTTTGTACCAGGTTTGTACCTGACCATTTTCAGAGGAAAGATATTTTGTATTTGTATTTGTATTTTGTCTAGACTGAAAATGAGTGAAAAAGCAGCCAGTGTCCAAAGAAAAACTATTGCTCAAGACCACTTTAAAAAATACAAGAAAGTCTTGTTCCTTGAAAACAAAATATACAGAAATGTGGGGTGATTTGAGACTTTTGCACAGTACTGCACACTCCCATACATACACTGCACTTTACATTGTTTTGTGACAGCATAGAGGGCTGACAAATGAGCAAGGACTTCGACTTTGACTGAAGTGCTAGAATCTTTCATCCTCTCCTAAATAGCATT
>VUQS01022509.1:23249-34733 GCA_015108495.1 Heterochromis multidens | reverse complement strand
CAGGCTACATGTGTTTGTGTGCGTCTTTGTCACGAAATGTACTTGATATTGAGGGTGAGAAGCCGCAATAACGCCCCCCAGAAGCCAGAGGCAGACAGAGAAGGATCCAGGAGATCCGGGCCAACCGCAGCCCCCAAGAGTACCGAAGACCCGAGGCCACACATTCCGATGACAGTCACGCGCTCACCCCAGCAGGAGAAGGAGGAAGGCTGCAGACGGAGCGCCCATGGACAAAGGCCGAGAGTCCCAGAGAACCAGAGGCAACGGGCAACCGGCCCCGCCAGGGGCCAGCCACCCCGACACGAGCCAAGAACAGGGCCGCAGGGCTCCAGGCGCCCGGGAACTGCTCGACACCCAGCCGAGCCCCTCCCCCCCCCCCACACACACCGAAGAGGCCCGAGCAATTATTATTTTAGACATATTGGAGTTATTATTTTTTAGATTTATTATACATTTTCAGATGCAGTTTTGTTTGGTTTAGACGCTTAAACTACTTTGGGAAAGGGTAATGGTTTAAATTAAAATGGACTAACTCTTCCAAAATGTAAACTATGTATTTAAAAAAAACGAAAAAAAAAGGAAACACGGAAATAACAGATCATGTGATGAAAGTACAGAAAGTACAGACAGTTATGTATTTTTGATCTTGAGACGTAAAGGACAAAAAGTTCCTCTCTGTTAAAGCAAAGGTGAAAGAAAAAGAAAAGATTTTGTAGGATTTAAAAGCAAACGATGTATCTCAGAGTATGAATATGTGGGTACACTGGGGGACTGGTTTAAAAAATTATTATCTGCAAAATTAAAAATTAATAAATAACTGTCAGGCAGCATAAGAAAGCCTCATTTTGTCCCCCAAGTGAGTGTTCATATAGTTATTTGACAACACGTGAAAACTATGAACTGATAGACTTTACAGTAATTCTGTTTTCTCTAACTGTCGTTGAATATTGGAGGTCACCACTTTATCAAAAAGAAAAGGTTTGTGTGTGTCAGTGTGTACAGGTGGTTGTGGTTAGGGTCTATGACAACAGAGCATGTTCAGTGAGCCATGGCCCTTTTAATCACTCTGACTGCCTGGTATCAGCGCCTCGTGACCTTGTATGTCCCACGCTAATCGTTTATGCTTCTCCCATAAACCATTTCCTTCCCTTTGTTCTGCTGTGCATTTTTTTTTACCGCTGCTGCTACCAGTTTTACCACGGCCTTCCTGTGTCAGTCGTTTCTCACTTCTATTTCCCCACGCTCTTGTTCTCACAGTCTTAGAAATGGTAGAGTTACAAGTGAGGAGACACGAATAGTCCAAGCACATTGTGGGCACAGCCATTCTTCTCTCTCACTCCAGAAGCTTTCGGACAGTAGGAGCACATAAAGTCCACAATTAGTGCTTGTGTGTAGCGTACACACATTATGTGTTAAACAGTACCAATTAATTTTAAAATGTGCGATGTCTATGTGTTGGTAAAAGGCACGTCTTCCGTAGCATTTGCTTTCTGAAGGTGTACACAATCAGCACAATCATAGCCAGGTTTAGACCCAATTATACTGCTTCTCAAAAATAGAACACCAGCATGAAAATCCCATGTCACACCGCTCCTTGGACGGCTTCTTAAAAACACCCAATCTCAGTAATTTTGCTCATGCAGCAGCTTTAGTGCTTAATTAGTTCTGGACATCTCTCAGTACATGTCCACCAGGGTTGGCCTCAATTCATTTTTAATTCAATTAATTCACAGGAAGGGAGGGATTTCTGCAGAATTCAAGAAAAACCTTTTAGTGTGATAAGGTTTTTACTCCATCCAGTTATTCGAAAAAACTAAATGAACATATTATAAAGTGGATTTTCCCCATTTTTTTTTCCAATCTTGCTTTCCCCTTTTTGTTGTCCTCATCTGTTCTCTTACCTCGTGGGTCAGGGCATTGACTCTCTGCTGCAGGCTGCCGTTTTCTGAGTGCAGCAGCGCCGTCTCCTTGCTCTCAAAAGAGCAGTAGGAGTTAGTGTCCTCACCAAACTCGTTGATCATGGGGAACTGCAGGAAAAAAGTAAACAAGAAGACAAGAGTACATAGAGCTTATTTATATTTTTTGTTTGCTTAGTTTTGATTTTTGTGATCATTAAAGATTCATCTTACATCAGCTGCAGCTTCTGTTTGGCCCAGATATCACTCAGAGGATCAGGGGGTTGATGGCAGCAACTGATGTCATGATTTTTTTTCTTGAGTTTATTTTTCAGTGCTTTTAAACTAATTTATGAATTTCCATGTTAAGTTGTTCCAATCATATTTCCTAATTTCATCCCACACAGTGAAATCTGGGGAGGGCCTATGACTAAGCTTTCAGTCAGCCTATCCATCAGTAAGGTTGTCCATCTGTTCCTATTTCTTGACAAAACTTTGGAGAATGATGAAGTGTTTTATCAAAATCACCCTTTTTCATGTAATTTCTTTTTTTTTGTACCATTTAAGATCTCTCAGATGGGTGCAAACAGCAGCCACTGCCTAAATCATAAACACAGCAGTTCCTCAAATGGCCACTAGATGGTGGCTGCAAAAGCCAGTCAGTCCACATGGACTCCCATGATAAAGTGCCCAACTTTACAACAAAAACAAACAAGTTCACAGCCTGCTACAAAACAAGGTTTTGGCCTCTGTTACTAGCTTTCCCCTTGATAACAACTTCTGAGGGTGTGTACTTCTTTATAACTCACAAATTCTAATTTAATTGAGGCTTAAAGTTACTCATCATTAGGGCGGCGAGTGGCAGCTTTGAAAATCAGGTACTAACTAGCTTAGTATTAGACTTCACCTCAGCTATTAAGAGTCACTGAATGAGACTCTGAATGCTTGAGGTGTTGGCATATTAATGTAATTATCGAACAAACTGTAATAACAGCCAGTCCAAGAAGGTTTTGCTCCTGTTTTTGTGAATGAAATTCTAGTAATTTACTAACATGTTGCTTATAATCATGTGCTGTCTTCCTCTCACCTCCAACTGGTCATGACAGATGGCTGCCCCTCCCTGAGCCTGGTTCTGCTGGAGGTTTCTTCCTGTTAAAAGGGAGTTTTTCCTTCCCACTGTCGCCAAGTGCTTGCTCATAGGGGGTCGTCTGATTGTTGGGGTTTTCTCTATATTATTGTGGGGTCTTTACCTTATAATATAAAGCACCTTGAGGCAACTGTTGTGATTTGGTGTTATATAAATAAAATTAAAATGAATTAAATAGAATTGAATTGTATTGAATTATTATAGTAAATGTCTGCAATGGAAACCCAGCCGTGAAGAAGCATGCAAAAAGCCAGACAAAGATGCAGACTGGCTGTGCATAAAAACTGCCAAGCACTGCCGCAATCAAGAACAATCGACTTTACAATATTTCTAATGTCTGATATCTTAACTTCACTGTCTTCAAATATCTCTAAAAACTGAAAAATGTAGTTTATTGAACAGCTTTTGATGCATAAACTGTAAATAAACAACACACTATTTTGCCTCAAATTGTCGTCCAGCAAACCTCTCATCTATGAGGGGAAAACCCCCACACACCTGGGGATGCGGTCAGTCAACCAATGAAATTTGCTCCATTAATGATGCTGTTGCCTTTTCTGTCTTTAGCCTGTGGCAATAACACTGTGTGGATTGCAATTGATTGACGGTTTCTTGTAAACCTAATAGAGTTTTTATCAGAATCATTTACAAACATGCTACAAGTCACTATTTATCTGTTTCTATCATTATTAAACTACAATAATTCCATGAATGGTCACAGATTGACATCTTCAAGTTAAACATTTATAGAAAAAAAAAAGGTTGTGTCACTTTTGGCTCCAAAAAACTATATTGCTAGGTAATCTGAACTGCTCTTCCTTATTCTTTTAAACTTACAACCAACAATTTCCTATAGTTTTATGACTGTCAAAAAGATCAAAAGCCACCACGGTCGGTCTGTTCTAGTGCTCTCGTACTTCCCCACTGTGAGGCCCTCAATTTCAAGCCCACATATTTCTACTGAAGACCTATAAAAAACTGAGTCATAAACATATAGCTTTATTTAAAAAGAAGCATAGTAATTATTTAAAACACCTGTTTATTGCAGGTTTTAGTAAGCATAATTCGGGCAGGAGTAAATTACTAGTGATTGGCACTATTTTCACCGGGGCATTAATACACATTTGGTACTATAATGAGTGTTTCAACTTGCAGAATGGTGTATGTGAGATTGACTCAAAATAAACTGCAGTGTGTGCTCTTGGTAATGAAGGAATATGTCACCCAGTGAAACAGTGAGGCTCACTGATGTGTTAGTAATAGATTCTGACAACAATGGAGCTCTTTAAGAACAGCAGAATAAGCTCTATCAGACACAATACTTCTAGTTGGATCAGTGCTGATTTGTCTTTGGATGGGATTTGTTGACAATGTGAAAAACATAGAAATTACTAGCTTTATTTCTTAAGACACAGGGAAGGGAATAATAAAGGAAAGCAGAGGCCCAGCAATTTAGCAGAAGCATTACTTACATTTAAAATATGCAGAAATAATTGCATTATATGTAGTTGCATGTATGCTGTATGATTTATTACATCATCATAACTGTAGAAAAGGATTTAATGGACTGTATTACATTTACTATAGTTTCTGTGGTCATAGTCCTGAACTCCTGTACTTACCAGAATGCTTTGGTAGAAACATACACGTTATATAACTGTGCGTGTCGTTCAACCTAAATGAACACATTTACATTTAAAGTACCTACCATAGGCGCAGGGGGCTATTCATTTTCTGTGTGAAGTCATTGCTTTGCTGACGCAATGTCTGTTTGAGGGGCAAACAACCCTTTTCCATTTAGCACAACACCTCTCTCTGCTCAGTTTAACAGTAAATGTTCCCAACGCGGCCAATCCCTGAGGGCATCAAGTATTCTCACGCCGCTGAGCATCAGGAACATTGACAACAACCTTGCTTTTACCCATGAACAAAGCAACAGAAAACACTTCCATCTGCATCATTGCAGCGGCTGTGCTCAGGAACCTGGAGCTACACTTTTCACTCATAAAATGTCTTCCAGAAATTTGTAATTGGATAACAGTTGGAATCAGGTGTTAAACACTACTAGTGCCATGGTTTTTGGTTTATGCTCTGTCAATTCCTGTTTTGTTTAGTAATCGTTGGTTCTTGTTCATTCCAGTTTTCTGCAACACCTGATTTGAATCAGATAATCATATTCTCCAGTGTATACATCGCTAGGAAAATGGGAAATAGGTGCAGTGATTTGTTGAAACATGTGCAAACATACATGAAATACAGAATATATGGCAAAAACAGAGTTTATAAAATTCTAACAAGCTTGAAAGTCAATATTTGGTATGACCGCCTTGATTCTTTGATACAGCCTGAACTCTCTTAGGCAGCTTTCTTGTAATTTCTTCAAGTAGTCATCAGAAAGAGTTCTCCAGGCTTCTTGAAGGACATTCAAAGCGCTTCTTTGGATGTTGGCTGCCTTTTGTTCCTTTCTCTGTTAAGATGATACCACACTACTTTAAAAATGTTGAGGTCCAGGCTCTGGGGAGGCCAGTCCATGACTGATAGTGTTCCACTGTGTGTTTTTTCTATCCAGGTATGCTTTTACTGCATTGTTTTTAGGAGTATGATAAAAAAAAAATTTAAAAATATGCCAATTGGACGCTTTCCAGATGGTATTTCATGGTGGATCTAAATCTGATGGTACTTTACTATCTTCATAATTCCATCAATTTTGACAAGATCTCAAACACCACTGGCTGAAATGTAGCCCCAAACCATGACAGAGCCTCCACCGTGTTTCACAGATGGCTGTAGACACTCACTCCGTACATACTGATGACAGTTTGAACCAAAAATTTCAAATTTAGAATCATCATGTTATAAAACTGGGCATTTTAACATGGGAGTCTGTGGAGACTGACTCACCTCAAGTGTCCATTTCAAGAACGTTTTTGGCGCTTCCACATTGCATTTGTCAGCTCCAGAGGTTGATGCTTAATTATTCAAAGCTGAAAAAAGGCACATGTTCTATTTACATAGGCACAGGTATGACAACCCCTACTCCAAACAGTAAACATCTGCACCTGCTCTTCCAAAATCAACATCTGTCTCTCTGGGAAAGGGCCCTGAACAAACCACCGCTTGAGAGTAAGTCAACAGCAATGTGGCAGCCTGAAGCCTTGAACAACAGCTGCTCACTAGAATGATGCAGGATTTCTGTCTTATTTCTCCATACATGCCATTCCTCTCATGCATTTCCAGCACAACGTGTTTTATCTCTTGCAAACAATAAATCATAGAAAAGCCAACAAAATTCAGTAAAAATCTTAACAGTAATCATCTGGGTTTGATCCCCCCCAGAATCTTTCTGGAGTGACAGTTTGCACAGACATTCAACTCAAACATAACTGAAGATTAAATTTTTCACTGGTAGACTGTAATGCTGCAACAGCTTGCATCTTTTTGGAATTGTCTTCCTTAGCACGGCAGCCTCTTTCACAATTTTTAGTCATTTGAAACATTTTGTTCTCTGTTCTCATGCAGAAAAACAAGAGCTAAACTGTTAATGATGCTCTCCAATACTGTAAGTAGTACAGCTTATTAAAAGTCCTCATGTACCTGAAAACTAGGCAGTAAAGGCTGAGGTGAATTTGGGTACATTACTGCTTCATAGCCATATTATTCCTAGAATAAGTAGACCACAGAATAATGGTGATCACAATGTAGGAGTGGGTTTTTTTTTTTTCTCCAATCCTTCTGCGTTCTTAATTTGAACCATTTTTCTCTCCCTTGCTCTGTACATCATTATCTCCCTTTACTCTTTCATTTCTCATCCTCTCACCGTGTCTATCAACGCATCCCTTCGCCCATGTTGCTCCTTCTTTCCACTTCTTTTCCCATTTTTCCTCATTTTCTGTCCTCCCACGCTATTTCTTTACGCTCATTTGCCCTCCCTTTCCCTGTTAAATCAACGTGCTGGTCCAACTATTGCTAGGAGGTGGATTTCTGCCTCACCAGCTTTCTCATCCAACCAAGAATTGGTTTGATATCCACCCACAAAGTTGCAGGTCCAGCTGTGCAGAAATATTTAGTGTCACTGACTTTCAGTGTTTTGACATTATCTTTGGGAATTGAGACTTTTTTACTTGAACTCTTTGCACTATATATTTCACTGCTAATAGTGTATATTCATGCACTTAATCAACCCAGTTTTGTCAGTGACAGCAGGCAGTTAAACTGAGGGAATATGTTTTATATGCAAACCTGTTAAGCCGTACATTAGTGAGGTCATCGAATGAAGCCCTGCAGCACACACTGTTTGCGTCACACTGACTAGGGAATTTACATGCCTTTACTTGGTGGCACAGAAAATGCATAAACATGCTTTTATGCTTGGTCCTGATTTACTGCCAAGTGTGTTTTACACAACTCGGCTAACAGAACATAGATAAGAAAATCGATTAGATTATTGTAATCTATCAGAGAATATTCAGTCAATAAAAATAAATGTGTGATTTCCACATCTCTTTCTTGGCTTTGAAGTTTCAACATATCAAATTTAACAACTCTAATGCAAGCTGTCACCTTAGAAGTAAATGCCAGCACTGAGAGTGCATTGAGTGGGGAAATAAATATATAAACTTAAAAATATACAAAATTTACAGTTTTCTGCCAGCATTGCTTTAATGCCTTGTTTGCAACATTAGTTTTATGTTTTACTTTACCATTTTTTTGTTTCCTTTTAGGTCCCCATGAAACGTTCCTCTGACTGATATCCATTTTGTACAGAAAAAGTCAAATGATGTATCAAACGCCCTCTTTTATGTGAGCCTGAAGCAAAAAGCCTGGGTTAATAAAGAAAGCTGAAAAACCACAGTTGTGAGACCTGTTATTTCTGACTGGGGTTTTAAGTTTTGTTAAGCAAGCAAACAGAAAGAAAGCATCATGTCATGGATGAAAAACATCCAGGCTTCACTGTTTCAAATGCCTTCAAAAGTTTGCTAGTTCTCTTAGTCTCTTAGCTTAAAACAAGATTTGAATGCATCATTCTGAGAAATTATAAAAGCTCTGTATAATCTCTATACTTTTTCAAATTAAATTTTAAGTGTAGAATGATCAAGTTTCTGAAGTCTGTGACCTCTCCTCTGTGTCAGTAATCTGTATCCATTTACAAATCACGTATTAATATCAGGTGTAAATGAGTTTCAGGGCTCCTTTAACAAAGTGCAGCTGCATAAGAGATGCACAATTACTGGCCACTTCATTAGTTGCGCCTTGCTAGTGCTGTGTTCAACCCCCTTTTACTTTCATAATTGTCGTAATTCTTCGTGGCATAGATTCAACAAGGTGCTGAAAACATCACACAGTTACTGCAGATTTGCTGGCTCCACATCCATGATGCAAATCTCCCGTTCCACCACATCCTAAAGGCCATTTGAGCACAATGAACTCATTGTCATGTTCAACAAACCAGTTTGAGATGGTTTGAGCTTTGTGACATGGTGTGTTATCCTGGTGGAAGCAGCCATCAGAAGATGGGTGCACTGTGGTCACAAAGGGATGGACACGTCAGCAGCAATACTCAGGTAGGCTGTGGCATTTAAACAATGTTGAATTGGTACTAAGGTGTGCATAGTGTGGCAAAAAAATATTCCCACACTATTACACTACTACCATTAGTCTGAACCGATAATACAAGGCAGGATGGCTCCTGTTGTTTATGCCAAATTCTGAGCCTACCATGAATGTTGCAGTAGAAATTGAGACTCACCATACTAGGTAAAAGTTTTTCCAATCTTCTATTGTCCAATTTTGGTGGGTTAATTGTAGCCTCAGTTTCCTGTTCTTAGCTGACAGGAGTGGCACCCCAACTGCTCTTCTGTTACTGTAGCCCATCTGCTTCAAGGTCTGACATGTGCATTCAGAGATGCTGTTCTGCATACCTTGGTTGTAATCAGTCTGGCCATTCTCCTCTGACCTCTGGCATCAACAAGGCATTTTTGCCTAGAGAACTGCCACTCACTGTTCAAAGTCACTTAAATCACATTTCTTCCCCATTCTGATGCTCACTTTGAACTTCAATTCAGCTTGAACATGTCTACATGCCTAAATGCATTGAGTTGCTGCCATTTGACTGGCTGATTAGATATTTGCGTGAACAAGCAGTTGAACATTTGCACCTAATAAAGTATCTGGTGAGTTTAATATCTCATAAGTTTGATTATTAGCAACAGGGGTGTTTATAGACCCCTGTTGTCCTCAGTTGCTCAAGTCTCCTATAATTTTTGACTTCTCTGCCAAGGTAGTAATGTGAGTGGTTTGGTTTGCCTGTTTGCTTGCTTGTCTGATTTTTTTTTTCAGGATTGCTTAAAAAGTTGGACAAAATTGCTTCAGGTTTGGCCTGAAGTGATTAACTTTCAAACTTCAATTGAATCTTGATCCAAAAATCTTTTGAAGGACTCTTTACAAATTCAAGAAAGAGCAAAACATTTCACATCATATCTTCACAAATACATATCAAACTGACATGTTGATGTTCTCAAGAAATTATCACAGACTAATCAGGATCTAGATAACCTTCTAGATGCAAGAACTCAGTTCATGCAGAGAAACATAGAGTATGTGGAAGGAATTTTAGGCTCTGACAGACTACTTGTTTACAAATGTCATTCAGTATTATTTAAAGTTAAAATTTAGCCTTCTGTGCTCTATATCACAGAATAATTCCCTCCTTTTAGATTAATGTTTGTTCTCTTGCTAGCCCCGGATCAAAGGCAACCAATCACAGAGCCTGAAAGCTCTCTCTGTCATCATTTTGTGCACAATCTCACTTCTTCAATAAAATGAAAAACACTAGAGCTGAGTGGAACACTTTCAGTAAATAAAATAAAAACAAATTAGCCTCATCCTCTCCAGTACTGGAGTCTTTCTGTCTGATACCAACAAGGACAAAAACAACTGTGTGATTCTGAATTTGTTGTAATGTTTGACATTAGGAGTGAAAAACTCTTCACCTTGATCTCATAGATCTTCAGCTTCCTCTTGATACTGGTGTTCTCCCGCTCCAGGCAGGCCAGCCTCGTCTTGATGTCCTGATAGGCGGTGATAAGGGCAAAGTGGGAGGTTGAGTAGACTTCATCATGGGGCAGCGGCGAAGACCGCCACGCCACACTGCCACAGCCATCCTCTTTCAGGCCTCCTGTGTCGCCACCTCCACCAAGCAGCCCCAGCTCCCCTCCGCCGCCAAACAGAGATTGCATCACTCAGAGCCTCAAGCTGAGGGCACACACAGACAGATATTTGCTTATTAATTATTAAATTGCCAGATTGTTTCCATTCAATTAAATGCACCTTCTAAAAAAATAAAAAAATAAAAATTTCATAACCCTGGCTGGGGTCGACTCTCGGTGCCACTGCAGCAATCCAAAAAACATCAAGCAGTCAGCTACTCGCAACAAACAAAAAAGAACAAAGCAGTTTTCTACCAAGAGCAGTCGGACTGCTGGCACACACAATGTAAAATATTCAAAAGCACAGTAGGTACCGAGAGACACAGGAGGATAACTGAGGGGCACGTGAAATTTAGAGATGGCTTACTGTGTCTTATCACTTCAGATGTACTGGAGGTGCAATTATCCAGTTAGCCACAATATCACATTGGGTGTGTTTATGCATACACTACAAAAAAAGAGAGTAGACACAGAGCTACCTGATTATTCACTGCCCAGTTTTATGATTCAAAAGTTTTGTTCAGACAGAAGCAAAGCAAACTTAAGAAGCAGCATGACCGCATATTAGGTCAGTGCAGTGGACACAAAGAGATGCAAATTTGCACTGGATAACAAGGTGAGGGAAAGACACACAGATGTTAACATATTTGAGACTGAACAAAGAATTTGTCTTTAACCCAAACCTTTAGGACTGAAGGTAGCCCTTGAGGCGACTCTTGTTGTGATTTGGCACTGTATAAATAAAATTGAATTGAATTGAATTGAAGGTACAGAAAAACCAAGAAAAGGAGAGAAACAAAATAAAGAAATAGAAACCGTAGAAGGTTTTTAGATCAGTCAGCACACACACAGAGCACAGCTTTAGATCATGAGCTCTGATGATTTTTTCTTCTGTAAAATCAAACATATTTCAACATAAAAGTAGCCTGTTAGAATATGATTAGACTGTATAGTGTTGCCAGCAGATAAAGACTTCAAAACAATCTGGTGCACTGGTTCCCAAATATTTTTAAACTGCTGAACCCATCCATATACAGTTTTTTTTATTTAATGGCACTTAGCTTTCAGTCTTCACCCAGACTTTGGGTCTCTGGAGGGCTGAGATGTATCAGTGTTTCTTTGAGCCTGTTTAAAGTGGAAAATCTTTCCATCACTTCCATTTAAAAATAACAGCTTACTTTTTTTTTTTTTTTTTTTTTTCTTTTTTTTTTTTTTTTTCTTTTAGTTTGTTTGTTTT
>VUQS01022509.1:0-22928 GCA_015108495.1 Heterochromis multidens | reverse complement strand
TTGCTATATTACAATACATGGCACTAAATGTTCATCTTTGGATAAAATGCTGTGCTCCTCACTGTCTCTTTTCACTTAGCTGTCCAGTCACAGAGGAGGAGGGGTGGGACACATCAATCATCACATCCTACTCAACAAAAATGTCGGAGAAGTTAATGCTGCCGCTCTCTCTGTACGGAATAACATGTCAACATTTTAATTTATGAAGGGCATTTATGTGAGGAGCATTTAGTTTGCCTTGGGTGTGAAGGTTAAGCAGCAGTCAACTAGAGCCAGAAATTTGCAATGCATTACTTTTGTGGATATTCTGTAACAAAGTAAACAAAGCACCTGTGGTGATAAAATGTTTTCAGAAGACAGCCTGGTGTTTTCAGCCTGTTCAGCCTCCCCAGTTCTCTGTATCTCCTGAGTTCAATTAGCCACTCACCCCAATATATATACCACTTTCCTGAAGATAGATTTTTTTTCTTTTTCTCCAGGCTCAACCAGGATGGGATGTTTACATGTACAAACCTATGATTATTAGCAATATAGTAAAATGCATGTAATGAACCCTTCATTACCTCCATCTTTTGCATATAATTTTTGGTGATAAGTCCCTTACGGCTGCATAAGTAACCAGTGCATGTACTGTGGCTGATATGTTAATCATAGTCTAATTTGCATATGACTTGGGTTTGTGCTCTTGTTCCATTTCACAGTACTTAAAAAAAACATGAGCTCCGACAGCCTACACTCCTTGAGTGGCATGATGAATGAGCTGAATAGTTAGCTGACCATGCTGCATCACAGCGAACCAGCCTTGGCCTCCCTCCCCTGCCCCAAAGAGTCTGGGCCAGGCTGTCAAAAGTGATAAATGGCACCTGTGATGTCACTATCCTCTTTTAATTCCGCTACAAAGGGGACAAGTGCACAAAAGTCATACTAGACGTAGCAACAGCGGTTTGATTTACGGGTACTGGAGGAGTTACACAACAGCTAGTTGATTTGATGTATACTGGAATGGATGCCATCCTGACTCCCAGCGTTGCCTTGTGAGTCAGTGATTGCCCACTGAGCTATTTTCATCTGCTCCCTTCCTCCACCGTGCTATTTTCCTTGTGTTTCAAGAGAGAGGGGAATAAAGCCTCAGCCAATCTACGGCTCTTTTCCTCGCTGGTCTAATGGGATGATCCAAAAGCACTCCCACGAGCACAGGCGTGCACACACATAAACACACACACACACACACATAAAAAAAAAACCACGGAGTAAAATGCACGCATGGACAAAAATGCCTGTTTGATCAAACAGACGACACATACGCAGACGGACTGTGCCCATCACCTGCCAGCTGCCTGGAGACTAGTGTTTACACTGGGAAGATATTAAGGCTTTCTGATGTGTACTGTGTTGACATCATGCTGTCAAGTCTGGTGCAGTTTACTCTGGCAAACACTGCGTCATTCTAATATCATATCTTTACACATGGTGTCTCATATAGCAGGAGAAAAGATAAACAGTTTATGCTAAAAAAAATGGAGCAGAGGGAAAAATGTATCTTTGAATACCATGAATATGGAAATATGTGTGAGATGAGACGATGAATGAGCCAACATTGGTTTCTTTGAACCGTGAGAGAAATGTTTTTAGAACTACAAATCTGCAATAATCAATATTGTTGTTTTAGCAATAAAAATTCAAATGAAATAATGTCACCAACTCTAGAGCCACATACAGTACACCTTAGTTTGTATAACTGCTTTGGTTTTCTGATCCGAACTTTCATGAGCCGTTTTTCTTTCAAACAGAAAACAGACGGCATTATTGACAAGCTGGTGAAGGTTTTGGAC
This sequence comes from Heterochromis multidens, assembly GCA_015108495.1. Classification (NCBI taxonomy): domain Eukaryota; kingdom Metazoa; phylum Chordata; class Actinopteri; order Cichliformes; family Cichlidae; genus Heterochromis; species Heterochromis multidens. The sequence continues at coordinate 21,096 of VUQS01022509.1, read as the reverse complement.
CACGTTTTATCTAAAGAGCCAGACATTTTTCTGAGGCATTGGTACAGACAAAAACAGATCTAAATGGAGAGTGAACATCTCTTGTGTATCAGGTGGACTCAGACACAACTTCAGTTGAGTAGCCTGCTACTTTTGCTACATGTTTATATTAAAGTAGGTAAGTCTTTGTTAACATGCGCATTGTGTTGTTTAGGTTATGCCACTGGTGTCCCAGATATAAATGATTTTTGGCATCTGTGCCACTCATTCCCACTTGCCATATATGGATGCTTGTTCAGAAGCCCTTGGAATCACAATTAAATGCACCAGATACTGTTAAGAGCTAAATTTGAGCATGCAGATTTAATTTTGGAAAGGGGCACTTTCAACCCAAGCCACTCTTGTCTCCGAAACTTAACCATGGAACTTTGGAGCCTAAGCCTAACCGACAATGAATGAAATCAAAGGCAAAACAAATACAGAACCACAATTTTCTGGCTAACAATCTTGTACTCATGTGTTGTGAGCTTGTATTGGTGCCAAAATTATGTTCACAAGCACGCTGTCAAAGTCGACTGAACATGTGACAAAACATTTGCCTGTTTTTTGTACTCTGAACTGTACTTCAGATGTGACAAAACTCTTGATTATCCATGTCGAGTGCTCACCTGATAAAACACTTTCTGTAGTAATGCAACCTTACTCTGTTGTCTTATTGACCGCATTCTCATTTGGTACATTTGAACCATTTATGTCAAAAATTTGATGCACATCTCTTAGATTTTCTTTAGACCATAGACAGTATAAGAGATGGACATAGCTTCTGGGTCTGAAAAGTGAAGCCAATGCAGACGTGCCTTAAACCTGCATTCCTTTTAATAGTCACCAGTCGGGATAGCTGTGGTTGGAAAAAAACCTCCAGTTCTATAGAAGTCTGTTGAAAAAAGTCCCTCTTTCCTGACCTCTGTAAAGATTCAAAGATTCAAGATTCAAAGATTTTTTTATTGTCAATTCGCTATATGTACAGGACATACAGGAGAATCGAAATACTGTTTCTCTCTCACCTTAGTATAAAAGAAGAATTAAGAAAAGATATAAGGACACTCCAGGGAATATATAAAAATCAAACCTATGTACACTAGTGGCAGTAGTGCAAATACAGTAACAGAAATGTACATGGACATATAATATAGATATAAATAATATAAATAAATAGAGCAGCTTGTGAGATGTTTCCTGATAAGTTTAAGGGCTCAGTCATTAATTTCATCCATTTTTCTAAATTTTGTCTGGATTATCTAGGTTATGCTCATTGGCTAATGACCTGTGATTGGCAAGCCGTTAGCAAATGAGCGTGTAGTTTCACAGTTAGTCTAAATACAAAGATGGCAACAGTGAACTCGCTCATCTCGAGGATTAGACTTTATGAACCAATGGGTGACATTAAGGTAGAGACGTCTTTATACTGTCTATAGGTTAAATAGATCTGTTAAAATGTTAAATTAATTCTTGTTGTGGCTATTAATATATATGAAATTCCAAGTAATTTTTATTTACAGTAGTGGGCAGCATTCATAACTCATTTCAGTGGCACACATAATGACACAGAGCAGCAATGGGCCTACATCAAGACAGCCAGAGAAAGAATCAATAATCAACATGAACATTTTGTCACAGTACATTTCAAAGTAGAAAAGACATTGAACAATGTTTTGTCACATGTTTAAAGGACATATTTCTGACACAAGTGAAACCTCATAATGTCGCTCAGACTGGACTGTTAGCTCTCAGCATCGAATAAAGCCATGGCCTTTAGACACCTTGTGTGTGTGTTGTTTCTTTCTTATGTTGCCAGCAGTTTCTGACAAAAATGCTGTACTGGTAGGATGCTCTGCTGCTCCCAAGTGACCCAAAAAAGTTAATGCAACTTTAACCACAAAATTGTCCATGTTTGCTTTGGAAGGTTGAATAAGTTTTTCTTTCCTCATTTAAATATGAGATCTTGGATGAGATCCAAAGTACTGAGGTAGGATGCTGATTTTATCCAAGCTTGTTCAGCTGTTGTGGCTACTAAACTCTCCATTAGTGCAGCTCAGTTAATTGTGCTCCATTTTCACACTTGGTCTTCAACTAATTCCCAACACGAACAACATGTCAGTATCTGGAAGAGCTGCTTCTATGTATTTATGTATTTATCTATTTATTTCCTTTACTCAGCCTGGTAAAGCCGTTTGAATAACTCTTCAAGTTCTCGCCATGGCAAGATGGTGAAATATTATAAAAACACAACTGCAGGAAGGATTACCAAATGACAATTAAACAGTATGTTACACAAACTAAACTTTCACCATGTAGTAGTTAGTGGAATTATTTACATTAAAAATATATGACTTGCTTACATGTATCTGTAAAACAAAAATGATATTAAATCACCAAGTAGATATTCATATTCAGTAGCCCGTGCAATACATAAATCATGCCATACATTTTAAAAGAATTATGTGCTGGCCATGGATATCTGAGTAATTTGCATAGAAAATAATTTCCTCTCGGTTGCACAGGCAGTACAGAGGCCGATGATCAGTTTGTCTTCAGATAGGTAAAGGACAATGAGTTGGGAACAGCTGTGTTTTGTGCTCCTCTCATTTATCATGGTGATGCATTTATCACATATACACACTCATAGCTCCTCTACCCAAAATATCCCTCTGATAGCTTTATGCAGTCCCCTCCTTTCCAGCCTTCTATCTACTCCCTCTCTTTCCTGGACCACAGGACTCATTTGCTGAGGTTCTCAAAGCCCCACTGGACTCCAGGCATAAAGTCAGATGCTTCTCCCCCAACCAGCTCCCTGCTTCATTAGAGTGATTACCACAAGAAGTCATACATTACCTGGAAGCCACAAGGCAGACATTGTTCCACAGAGACTACCTCCCCCCGCTCTCTCTTTCTCTCCCTCTTCCCCCCTTGTCCCCTTTCTTTCTCTCCAGAGATTAAATCACCACTCCCATCCCTCTGTGTCACAATACTAAAATGGCCACAGATTGCCGCCGTCTTCAGTGGACGTTGAAAGTCTAAAGCCACGAACTGTGTGAGTAACTAAGCAGTTAATGTGTTCATTACATGTAGGTCTCATGTTTCAATGAGCTTGTCTGAGTCTGTTTTTTTTTTTTGTTTTTTTTTGCAAAAACCTAAACAACAGTTTGATTAGTTCTGACCTGCTAACAGTCAAGCGTGACTCACGTCTGAAATTGAATGTTGTGACATTCATGCAGAGGATACTGCAGCACAAAATTAAATAAACACACAGAGAGAAATATTAAGTCTTTTTCTGCATTCTTAAGAGCAATAAAAAATCAATTTAAAGCCAAAAATACTACAACTCCAGCAGACCGAAATACAGGACCCCCACTAAGAAACTATTCATTAGAGACTGTTAGTGACCTAGGATTCAAATACATCTTGTCTCATGATCATCCAATCAGATTAAGGCATTAAAAATTCATGAAACATATGGCATTTGATTTTTATTTCAGAAAGGATTAAGGAAACCAGAGATCAGAAATCAATACCAGGTGCTTGTGAAATGTTTTCCATTCAAAACGTCAGCAAAACCAAATTAAAGATTATGTTTTTGCCACATTAGTCACATGGCTATTTGGATTGCAAAGTCTGTCTAAGGGGTAGTTTTTGCTATTGGTCCGTGGTTCTGTACCTCAGTTTTTCATGAATTGCAATGAAATTTGGCACAGCCATTGGGTGGACTCGGAGAATGAATCTTAATGACTTTGGTGATCCAGATTTTTCCTCTAGTGCACCCTTTAGATTGACATTTTTGCTTTTAAATGAAACGGCAACTCTTAAAAAATTAATTAAGATGGATGGATAGCCATGCTTACATTACGCTCCCCCTCAGGATGAACTGTCTTCACTGAATTCTCTGTCATTGGCTTTCAGATCAAATACATGCATAACTAATGACACTTATATCAACTCTATCTGTACTTTATGTAGAGTTCTTCTTAGCAAATGCTAGCACACTAAAATAGGACAATGAAAAAGATAAAAAAAATATATACTTCAGATCATTTATTTATCCCCATATTAGAACATTGCCACCAACTTCAACATTTAGCACAGAGTAAATATAAAATATTAAGACGCAAATAAATGTGTTTGTGGATTTAATGACACACCAGACACATTGTTTTTATTTGCACACTGACCTTACAGAGCCACTGCTATGGTTGCAGACATTTATTTAAATAACTATATTTTTGGCTTGTGTAACACATGCAGCACAATTCTATAAATTCTATATTAATGGGAAAATGTACTAACCAGTGTCTGTACAATGCAGCAATGTGCATCCTTAAACTCACATGATGGCTACCAATTAAGACATGGAGATAACCACTCGTTCGACTGCCAAAATCTCTGATGCAGATCTTAGAGCATCTCTTCTTCATTATTTTCTAACATAATGGCTCGTTTCTCTAATACACCCATTATTATGTTAGCATTGGACCTCTGATAACACAGATATTCTCCCATGTTTAAATAGAAGCATTACAAAACATGTATATAAAGGAAGATTTATTTTTGAATTCCAAAAAGGAATTACTTCAATAGATAGATGAAAGTATGTAGGAATATTAAAGATGTTATTTGTGAAAATGGGGCTTTAATCTGTTGGAGTATGCCAAGATTTGATTTGTATTTATTTATTTTTCTGGCTGCATCTCTTGTTCTCTCCTTTGACCTCATCTAATAGATTTAGATTAATGTTCTAAATGTTTTCCTTTTTTGGAAAAGGGAACATGTACAGCTCTCTATATTCTCTCTGTACACCTCTCTATGCATTTTCCAGCACCCTGGGAGAACTGTGCATTATATTACAGTAAATATAACTTCAAAGACAAAACTGTGATATTGCAAACACTTGATGTATCCTCTGTTTAACATGCCATACAGCAGCTAAGGCATTGCAAAGTCACAGCAGGGTATCCTACGCTGAGTTAAAAAGAACAAGCCTTATTCATTTACAAACATTCATAACCCAATCAAATCCCTAGTGCTGCTACTTTCTGTAAATGCTGCAAATCATATTTTTGGGATCCTCAGAGGATTCGAGCAACATATGATTGGTCTCTCAATGGGAGATCTGTTTGTGTCTCACTGCCAGCTAATCATTGATTGCTGTAGACTGTAAAGGGGGGGTATCTCTCTTTACAGATGTAAATATTGAAAAAGGATCTTCTTGTTTTCACTGTGTGGCTTTGTAAGACTAAAGATATTAAAACCTCCACAATATAATCATAAGCAATGATCCTGCATGCATATTCACAAGGTTGTGCATGTACGTTTTTAGGGCTTCTGTTGTATCCAAGGGCATAAATATATGAGTGCAGTAGAAATCATGCCAGCGCGGTCAAGGCTGGGCTTTCCAGTGATAACAGAACCAGGATCAAAGAGAAAACTGGAGTCCCCACAGAGTGTGATTTAAATGCTGTATCTTGTATGAGGACGATGCAACCACTTTTCTCTTCCATCCATCCCTTGTCCTTCCCCTGAGCTTGAAATGCATTTCATTGTTTCCCTACCTCAGTTATACCTTCCCTCTCCTTTCATCCTATCGTTTCTCTTCCCCGTTCTCACTCTCTTTATTTTCTCTCTCCTCTCTGTCTGGCAGTGTTAACCAGCTCCTCTCAATGCTGCCCTGTGATCCCCACAGGCTGGACATTTGGCACCTCTGAATCAGACAGTATGTCTGTGAACAGTGAGTCCAGGGCAGAGAGGTGGTGTGTCTTTCGGCCCTGCGCTCACCTGCCAAATGCTCCCATAATGCCTAGCTTCAGTCCAGTGCACCTGTTTCCTGTGCCTTTCACAGCGAACAAGGCCAAATCTGGACGGTACAGCACACACTGAGAACCTATTAACATACCAGCAGGTAGGGTTCGACTGCGTGCCTTGTGTGCATATCCATGCAGACATGAGGACAGGCAGATCAACGAGTGTGGAAATGAGTCAGTGCAAAGTGAGTGTGAGTTTTGTGAGTTTCAGCACAAGGACAAGGCAGCAGCAGTGCAGGAAAGGTGATCACTTAGTGTGTTTGCTGTTGTCACAAAGAGACAGGTAGCAAGGACTGATGCATGCACACCATGCTTTGACCTTATTAATAAATTACTTATCTGGTTTAGCTTATCTACATCAAATACATGTTATCGGTTAACAATTAAACATCCAGAAAGTAGTTAAAACTTGCCCAAATCTAACAAGTAAATTGACATATAAATAACTCCAACTTATAATTCACAATCATAGACTGTATTTAAATGATGGAAGTAGCCATCTTGGTTTTATTTGAGTCAGAAGTGACCATATTTGGATGAGACAGTGGAATGCTAAGTCATTAGCAAGGCTAGTGGACTTGGTTACAAAGCAGAATTTATAAACTTTGTGGACACATCGTACAGACACAATTCGTGCTAGCTATTATTAGAAGATATTAAAATGTCACTCACCAAAACTGGAGCACAGAGTTCTTGGATGGACCCTTAGTACAATTAACTTCACAGCAAACCATATAATTTGTCAGATAATTGCATTTAAAAAATACTCCAACAGCCACCAACATCACAAACATGGTTAAGAGGTTCAGATCAGCAACTCGAATTAGCAGAGGTGACGCCCAGCTGACAACTGGTGCTATGGTCGCCTGTGTGGGTATCCACCTGTTAGAGCCCCTAAGCCTTAATACAATTTAAAATTAGCTAAAGATAGCAAAAACATGGGACTCTGTGGGGACTGACTCCATTTTGGAGCCAGAAACTGCACTTCTTGGCACTTCAGCACTGACTTAATTTTTCAGCCCCAGAGTTTCCAGTTTGTTCAGAAGTAATGCCTCGCTGTAGACATGGGTTGCCTTCCAGAAGAATCAAGCCATCACATCCACACTTTTAGAAACATTGAACATAGAATTTTTTATTTTAAAAAATATTTCTTTAAAAAAAGTGACATCAGAGCATGCCTACAATTTGCTAGCTCATACCTTTCATTCATGAAAATTAACCTGCTAAAAGAAGCAAAGGTAAATTAGCAAAGACACTCACCTGTTTGATAACATATGCAAACAAACCTGTGCAGCTTGTCAATAAAGGTGACATGTTCAAGGACACATTTCCACTGAGGTTATGTGGAAAACATGTCACTCTGACTTTTTAAAAAATCCTCCTTATTTGTTCAGATCTTCTTACCAACGTCTTACTATGGAACATTTCTCTCACTGTCCATCCGTGTTATTCTCCAAATATTAGAACGTCTAGGTTGGTAAATATATTTACACACCCAATGATGCCTCCTTCAGCTGTTACTGTGCTCTAGGCAATGAGCTGAACAAGCAGCAGTGAGCTGTGCGTCATGTCTCCTTAGGATAGCATTGTGGGTGAACACATTTGATAGCTGTCAGACATGGAACAAGTGATAAAAACAGCACATCAACCTACTTGAAGAGCCAGAAGGGAGGTAGGTGACATACAGCATAATACAGCAGATGTAATAATTAGGTTCTGGGATTTAGGAGTGACCAGGGAGAAAGAACTGGAGTATTGTTGATAGTGTGTCAGGGTTTTTTTTTTTCTCAAAATATGGGAGATTTCAATAACTGGTAAATAGATTGTTAAAACAAAATAATACTTCAGAACATTTTACTTTTGCTAACTAACCTAATAATCAAAACTTCAAGCTGGTGTGATAAAGCCTAAACATCTGGTGTTCCAAAGTGGTTCAACCAAATGCCTACATGTGTGGAACTGCCTCCAGTGATCTTGGATGTTGAATATATATGAGTGAGTGCCGCATTTTATAATTTGCATGTATTTTTGTTATTTCATATTATAATTTAGTGATCTACCACCAAATCATAGCCAATAACTTATTTTAAGAACACCGAAATCCATTTAGTTGAGTTCATTCATACACATCAAATACAAAATGTGTTTAAATATTAGAAATATCAAGCACCACACAGGCACATCACATCTGACTATCTGTTGTACGCTTACTGATCACAAGCCTAATGGCTTCTGGGTCGGATTTTGCATTTTATTCCCCAAGATGAAAGTCTAAATGATGTGTTAAAGCCCTCTTCACACTTCCAGGAATTAAATTGTGGTAAAGAAATTCAAATGAGGGGTACCAACCCAAATACGTCTGTAGCATTTAGTATCAAAGGGTTTGTTTTCACATCCTTGCTCATATTGCCATGCTCATGTAATGCTTGTTTCATTTATATTTTGGGCAGCTGTCCTCTGAGTTTAAACAATACTGTAATACTGTAGATAGGTAAAGCTTAGGATTTAAGTTACTGTATAAACCCCTAGTATTAGCCATCCACAGATGGTAGAGTAGCTTGTCCACTACCTGCAGGGCTGCAAGTTCAATCCCCGGTGTCTCCTGTCTCTATGCTATAGTGTCCTTGCTCAAGACACTGAATCCCCCATGTATTAACTGATTGTTGACTGAATGCACTCCCTTCAGCATATTTTCTTTTATATGTTGAAACCTGCAGCCCTGCCTCTTGTCCTGTGACAGCTTAAATAAGCTCCAGACACTGTGTTCCCAGAGTCAGAACAGAACTAGGCAGGAAAAAAAGGCTTTAAAATATGCTGAACCTTTTGCCTGGAATCATCTACAGAAGGACCTGAAACATGTTACTACAAAGGACTGACTTTTAAAGGACGAATATACAGTCCTTATATCATCTTATATATGATCGCTGTTAAAGTTGTACCGAAATTTATTGAAAACTATTTGTCCTTGATCTGGTGTTGCATATGATCTGGATATTATGTTAACTTGTTTAAAATGTGTGACAGTTGTATTTGTGCCATTGCATATAATGTACTGTCTTCTTGGCTAGGTCATTCTTGAAAAACATAATTAATTTCAGTGAAACCTATGAGACCTATGACCAGGATAAATTCAATACAATTCAACTGATTTATTTATATAGCACCAAATCACAAGAACAGTCGCCTCAAGGCACTTTATATTGTAAGGTAAAGGCCCTACAATAATACAGAAAAACCCCAGCAATCAGACGATCCCCTATGAGCAACCACTTGGCGACAATGGGAAGGAAAAACTCCCTTTTAACAGGGAAGAAACCTCTGGCAGAACCAGTCTCAGGGAGGGGCAGCCATCTGCTGCAACCGGTTGGGGGTGAGGGGAGGAAGACAGGACAAAAGACACACTGTGGAAGAGAGCCAGAGATTAATAATAACTCAAATGAAGGATATTATAAAAAATAGACCTGAGACACAGACAATAACAGACAATAGAAATGTTTAAAATGACTCATAAAAAAAATAATGTTTCTTTGGAAAGCTGTGGGAGGCTCACATTACTAGATTTTGTAGAACTCAAGTTCTCACGAACTGCTATAAACCCTGAAAAATGCAAAGCTTTACCTGTGATGTTTTACCCTCAAATGAATTAGTTTTCCTAAATGCTGCATTCCACACTGATCACTGGTTTAACGTACTTTTTCATAGAAAATATTCATATTCACAGCAAATCAAATGAATGATGTTAATAGCAACAGTGGTAACTGGAATATAAACTGGGCCCTGATATAATAAATCAAACTAATTAAATTAACACAACACAAGTCTATTTTTTCTGCACACCAAATTGCGTGACTGGAACTCCATGTACTCTTAAAACACAAGTATATTGGCCACACACACACACACACACAGCTCAGCCTACGTCATGTGCCAATATTGTCCACATCCAAACACACCCACAGAGACACGTCACACATGCATGATGAACAATGCAAAGCAGTTATACAGCCTGTCGGTGCAGGAGAAAGACACCAACTCTAACAAATGACGTTCTGTGCCATGCCATACTGCTCTATGATTCATCGCTGGGGGAATCAGCCTTGTATGCAGGCGGCCATAGAATCGTTTGTGTGTATGTATGTGTGTGTGTTTGTGTGTGAGTAAGGCAGCTGCCATTTGGGAGATTGATGGCAAGGGCAGGATGGAGACAATGAGTTGTGTTGCTGAATTTTTTTCTCTGCTTTCTGTTTTCTGTCAGCTCCATCTCTCTTTTCTCTCGTTCTCCCCTCATCTTTCTTTCCACCGAAGCTGAAGCAAATTCCTTCACCTTCCTCTTCCCACCACCACCACCCCTTCTTTCCTCCCTCTCTCTAGCTCTTTCTCACTGTCATTCATCCATCTTGGTATTCAGCAGCAAAGTTCATCACAGCCCCCCCGAGCGGGTTAAAAAAAAAACCCTTTATCTCGACTTTGAATGAGAACTTTCCCCACAAAAGACATTAATCTCCTCATTATTATTATAGCCAATCCAATACTTGGATTCCCTCACTCTGAAATCTGAGTCAAGCTAAGCTGCAGCCCAGAAGCAAAGACAAAAAGACAGAGAGGGTAAGAAAAGAATTACTTTTTTTTCAGGCTGCAATTAAAGTCCTGCCTCCTTTTACCATGTTAATTTAGCCTCCCCATTTAACCATGACCACACACAGTCACGGACACATGCGGTGTAGATGCAGTACACGTACACACACGCTGACACGATGAGTGAGTTGGATGACTCACGAGTACTAGTGTGTTTCCCGGTGAAACAAAGCCTGTAATTTGGTCTCAGCTGGTAAAAAGCGCATTAAGGAAGAGAGTGCGATGCTTTGTCTCGTTGCACAGTTGGCACGCCAGCAGGCTGGAGTGAAAGATGGCTGCTCAGTAAGATGAGATGCACAATATGATGAAAAAATGTGACAGAACTGGGGGTGCAGTTAGCCTAGAGGTCAAAGGGGGATATTTAAAACTGCACTGAATGTTTGTGCCATATTACATTAGTAATATTAGCACCAAATGACAAAGAATTATTAGAAACATATTGCTCAGATTTCTTCTGCTCCATTTCTCCACTGTAAACAGTGTAGTTTCCAGATGCAGCTCCAACTTGTTTCACAAAAATCTTTCTGTTATATCCACCGTGCACTTCACAGCACGTTTACCTGAGAAACTGCTGAAGACCAGTTTGGTGCTAGGTACAGTTGGTTAGGTTTAGGCACCAAAAACTACTTGCTAAGATTTAGAAAAACATACAATATTTACTGTAATTGTAATTTGGGCTAAAGCAAACATCTTCACACCAGTAACATTGAAGGAGATGGAAATGACCAACCCATCTCACTAATGCCACAACCCAGTGTGTCACACATTGCCAGCCGTCAAGCCCAACTGATTTATCAGCCAATGTCAGCTATTTGCCAATATATCTGTACTGGCGTTTATAACTTATATAACTTCAACTATGTTTGTCCACCAGAGGGCACTTTTCAACTTCCCTGTTGGCAACACAGGTTTCGGACTCCACAAACAACTGGATGATCCAAGCAGAGTGTAACCTAGTAAATAAGTACACAGAACAAATGTCAGGGAAATCTGTTCATGTTTCGTGTCTGAAAAAAAAAATATCGGGCAATATATCAAAATATTAGCTTTTTAGGTCACCGAAATATCAGTATCGTGTGATGGCCCTGAGAGGTCAAATGCACTGCACACAAACCCAACAGAAGTTGAATAAAACACAACAGAAGTAATAAAAAAAAACACACACACAACAGAAGTTTTAAAAAAAAAGCTCACAAAACACAACGAAAGTGATTTTTGGGAGAAAATAACGTGATGGAACAACTGTGGAATTGACAGAAACCGAAACCTGCGAAGGATTGTACTGAGACAACATTCGACATTCGTCGGTGTTGTGAGGGAGAATTGCATGATTCATATAATACTGTAGCTGTATGTTTGCTATTAGTTGCTTACCGCAGCTATTCTGTCACATTATTGTCTCCCCTAAATCACTTCCATTGTGTTTTGTGAGCTTTTAATTTATTTTTTTAGGGGGGCTTTTGTGAGTTTTTGCTGTTTTTTCTACTTTTGTTGTGTTTTATTCATCTTATGTTGTGTTTTGTGTGCTTTTGTAGCATTTTTCTATTTGCTGGTGTTTTGTTGCAGTGCATTTGACCTCTCAGGGCCAGCATTTTTGACCAAACAGCATATATATTTTTGTGCCATGAGAATAAGGATAGGATTTTACTTCTGGCTCCCAAATACAAAGATGGCAACAGTCATGAAGCTAAAATTGAGGCTTCAAAATTGGAATCCACAAACCAAACAATTTTTATACAGTTTATGGTGAAGAGTCATTAACATGACTTGACAATATATATACACTGCCTCTCTCACTATGACAGCTGGGATAGGCTGCAGCTCCCCCAGGAATTTTGGATGGATGGATGGATCTATGTAAAGTTTGCATATATTAGCAATATTAGCAAGCCTAAACCACTTGTCCTATCAGACCATAAGATTCAAGCAGCCAAAGATGATCTAAATAAAGCATATCTGTGTTTGTTTATTTGGTGTTTTGATAGTCTCTTAGTCCCATTTTATTATTTATTGAGCTGAAATGCCAAACACTGATTAGTTCCAGCTTCTTTGAGATTTGGAGGGCACAAAACAATGAATGTGAAGATGTCCTCTTGCTCAGATGGGTATTTTTCTCTTCATTTTCTGACATTTCATGGACTGGAGAATAAAATTTTCTTTTTTTCATGATGAAAGTGATTGAGTTTGTTGCTGTCCTAATTTTGTGATGAAACTTTTTAACTCACGTCCCATCCTCCGTGGGATGAGATGGCTCTCATGGTTTATTTAATAACAACTTGTAATCATTACACATAGCACAGTGTGGGTTTAGTTTTGTGCCTCCTTGTAGTGCTGCCACAGTTGTTGACTCTTTTAAAACTTGCTGCAAGGGTGGATTAGGTGGCAAGGAAGACGCTGTAATGCAAAACGGTACAGCATTGCAAAACTTCACAGCCTTGAAGTGGAAAGCAGCATCAGTCAGATCCCATCACACACTCATGCATACATACATTAACTCCAGCCAAAGGCCTTGACAGCTGGATCAGCTCAGATCATTCCAGTGCCAGTGGCCCTGACTCTTACTTGGATCCCACTTTTGTCTTGTTTTCCCGGCATCTGAAGGCTCGTTCGCTTCACAGAACATCACATCCTCCTCCAGTGTGTCTGTTCTGCTGTCATACACTGACTAAAAGACTGACTGATAGTTAGACACACAGGGTTTGGCACACACACTCATACACACACACACACACACACACACAAATATGCTTAAAATGGAAAATATGAAAAATGATGGTATGCCAAAGATGCATAAAAAAGAAAACTAATGCAAACAGAGCAAAGTGAAAAACCACTGTTATTTTCAGTCATGAAAATGCATTCAGAATTAAGAGCATATGTATTTACACTAGTTTACTAAAATTAACTTCTCTTCAGCGTATATTTCTTCAGATACCAGATTCATGGAAATTGCACAAAACAAAAACATATTTAGTAGGCGTATCCACACAAATGCATCATAAAGTACCACACATAATGTGGTTTTACACAGTTATGAGCTTATCTGAGTAGAGCCAGAGACTAAAATTTTATTAGAAATCAACTTTATTATATATCCACATTATAACACATTCAAATCCAGTCATACCCCTAAGGAAATACGCAAACTATTACACAGAGCTGCAAAAAGGAGGATGATTCCAACTGTGGCTTTCCTCATTTTAAGACGTTAAGAGCTGTGAGAGGCTGCTAAAGACAGAAAATATAACCAAGTGTTTAATTGCCTCTGAGTGCTGATACGACAGTCTGTGGCTCCTGATTAATTAGAAGTGCATGCTTCTGCTGCTGCTGCTGGTGCATGTTCGATGAGTCCAGAGACAAGATGATGTGTGAGGGAAAAGAGAGCAGTGGCTTGGATCAGAAAGAATATATGATAAACACGAGCGGTGCATGCACTCATGATGAGTGCACGGGGGTGACATCATGAATAAAAAATACTGACAGCACATGTGTGTCCTCTGTGTGTGTTTTCCAGCAGCATGTGTGCCTCTTTGTAAGGTGTTAGTACACCACTTTAATGAAAGTCACCGTCCTTGGCAAAGGACACAGCCGCTCAACTGCTGAGGGCTGCTCTGCTTTTCACCAATCTCTCTCTCACACACACACACACACACTGCAATATGTTTGTGTTTATTGGCTATCTTTGTGAGGATATTCACTGACATAACCATTAATACTAAACACCTGACCTGGACCCAACTAACGTAGTCCTAACATTATTCCTAAAAAGTCATCTCAACCAGCCCTTTGAAGATGAGTCAGGAAAGGAGGACCAGCTGAGGTCTAAAACACGCACGCGCGCACACACACACACACTTCCACTCAGACACATTAAACCAGCCCCTGTGATGCTCTTCTTCTCCAAAGGACAAGACTACTTCAAGATGAAAAGGTGAGTGTGTGTGTACATGTATGTATGTAAGTGAGTGTTTGTGTGTTGGGGAAATCAAAAGATAGTGAGGAACTGGGGGAAGGAGTAAGTGCAAAGGAAAATATACTCAAGGAACTCTATTGAAGTGTGAGGGTATAGTCCAATGCTGTGAGGCCAAGACCAGATTACGAGCTTGCAACTGATCCCTGCGGACCCAAAAGCCAGATTATGCAGAGTCATGGTATTTAACTCTACATAATCTGATTAAGCACGAAAATTTCAACTACTAAAATTCGGCTGTGATAGGTCCTCGCTCCTCCATCTCGTGACTCCTCTCGTAGTAGGTCAAGACCTATTTGTTTAATATTTAATGAGCTCATTTTATGTGAAGTGTTTTATAATATGGCTTTTATTTTGTTGGATTAGTAAAGCTACTGAGGCACAGAAAACTTTGCATGTGGATGTTTGGATTTATACCCATTTCATTTTATTCCTTTTAACTCTTGATTCCAGGTTAAAATGTCAGAAAATATATTCTTATGTAAAACTAGCTAAAATACATTCACATTTGAGAAGATGTACCAATGAAACATTGGCGTTTTTGCTTAAATATTATCGTACACATCAACTATAAAAATTTGTTCCCAATTAATTTTCGCTTAATCAACTAAACAGTTAGTCATCTAATTATTACAGCGCTTAAAAAGTGGACTGTTTGCGGTTGCCTGAGGAATTAATGAAAATGACGTACAGTGGAGGTCACTGGAGGCCTACAACACCACTTCTGACCAGGGCAGGTTAATGCAGCCATGTGTGAAGGAAACTAAAGTTGATCTGAATGTCACATTGACACAGTCAGGAAGACATGAATGCATATAATAACTGAAAGAACCTGCATCAGATAAACGAGACATTACAGCACAAAATGCAGACATAGTGTTGTGCAATGCATGCCTACAATAAAATCCATACAAGTGTGAGTATGTTACCTGAATTTCAGTACAAATGCCAAATTTGTTTTTTAGGGGTTACTTTACAAACCTTTTCAGTCTCAACTCTGTTTATATTTGGTTGTATGGTTCTGATCTGGGACACCACCCCATCCCATCCATGTGCATCCATGGAAAGCCAGAGGTAGGAAAAGCACCAGGGAGAACCCATTACAAAACAAAGCAGGCATCAATGACAACTGATATGACACTGATAAGGTTGGTGTTGGGGTGGAGGTGGGTTACATATACACAGCAACAGCAAAAGCTTAAATAGTGCCCCCTTAATGAAGGTTGTCAGTTGGATGAGTATAAAGACATCAGCTGATGTGGACTGGCATTGAGATCAGCTGATATGCCAGAATTGCGGCTGAGCAATGAGATTGTTGATTTTTCTTTCATTCAGCAAAGAAGCTATGACAACCTGTCATGACAAAACTTTTCAATAAAATTAAAAGACCAAAGTTTGCTCATTTTTAAAGCAAATTAGGAAATGTTTACTGATTATTTCATCAAACAAACCTGGTTTGTTCAGACATTTGCCACCATTCAGGACTTGGGAACTAGTGAAACTTGTTGCTACAGCAACACTTTGCTTGATACCAAAAATGTATTAAGGTTCAATACAAAAAGCAAATTCATACAAGCGTCTGCAAACACAAAAACTGTGATACATCCCTTTTACTTAGCTGCCTTTAACATATTGGGTAAGATAGTTAGCTATTACCTCACATAAAAAACCCACTAAAGACTAAGACAAAGATTGCAAGAAGATGCTCAAACCTTTAAAAAAAGTTGCATATATTTAATATTTACCACTCTGAAGTAACAATGCAATGCCAGTCTGTCAAAGCTGCAGCATGTGACGGTTTCCCTAGGAATGTCGCACCTGTGTTTTTAAAATCATATAAACTAATTTTTAAATATTCTTGCAGGTTTTAATCCAAGTGCTTAAAAAGCCCCTGAGGTGCTTTGAGGAATGCTGCCTCTAAATCTGTTTCTCCAAGCAGCATACTCTTTGCAAATCCAAACCATACGCTAGTAAGCAGTCAGTGGAAGTAAGCACAATTTCGTCTGCCATTATGGCAAGCGAAACTTTCATCTCACTTGTACGCCATCCATGTGAGCTATCCATGTGTCTGTGTAAAGTCACCAGCCAGCTAAACTGTAGAACACACTGAGAGCCATACCAAAAGGGTTGAACAACTCTATTCTGCATTTGTATGGAGCACATTTGAGTACGGATGGGATCAAACCAAAGTAATCAGTTTCAGCCTACCGCATTTTTCTTTTTCAGTCTGTGGATAATGAAGGAGGTATGCATGCATCAGTAGTCACCATACGATTGTTGTTTGATAAGAACAGGCATCTGAGCTACCAGCAGTGTGACAGGCACAAACAGATGAATGACAGAAGACAGTGAAAAATTTACTGTTACCGACCTGAGGGAGTTGGGGACATGCAACACTTGTGAAGGATAAGGAAACGACTACAGTAGATTACAGCACAGCTGATAGGATAAATAAAGGTAGAACTCAGAGAAAAGGGGCAGGGAGAGATGATTAAAAGAAGAGAGGCTAAAGAGGTTTGCAGGCTGTGCTGTGCTTTCTGTTTAGAGGTCCAGGTAGGAGAGCTGCATTTGGCAGCCAATTATTACACACAGATACAAGCGCAACAGCAGACTTGTTAGGGCATTGAACCCATATGTTTCAGTTCACGTGTCTCTGCACACTTCACACGTATAGACCAGCATTAACTTAAGAGGCACCATTCATTCATGCAAAAAGAAAGGAATTTACACCGTTTCTCTGCCCATATATATACCTATACATATATACATACATATATACATATACCTTCTGCATAAATGTACAAATCCTCCAGCTTTTGTCATCTATCTTTCAGTAAAAGATGCATAAAAAGGTGCTGGGAAAGGTCTTTGACTGAATAGCCACAACAATAAAATAAGGTGATATATGAGGAGAGCAAAACTGTTTTTATGGATTTTGGATCCAGAAATCTGTTTTCTTTAGTCATGCAGGATTACGAGGTGGTGTGTGTATGATTCATCTAGCTCATCCTCACTCATTTCCAACCTTCTTGTAGCATCCACGATAGTGATATCAGTGCAAGTCAGGAGTTTCAGATTTGGCAGATATTATGTGGAGAGTATGAAGAAAAATATTCTCCTGAATTTTCAGTACTATTGTGTTTATTTGCAATAGGACACGAATTCCCTGTCGATGTCCTTTTGTGGACAGTTCATCTGGTTATTGGCTTTCAGTACCACGGACAGCAGCCCACACAACCAACAACACTGTCAAGGCCGTCCTACAGGAAACACAATGCTCTTATACACATTCTTGGATGCTGAATAGATGCAATGCTGTTTCTCTGACACTGGATTCATAGAATAAGCTGTTTTTCAGCTCTAAATCAATTTTAATCCTTAATGATTAAAAACACCCTTTTATTACAATATTGTGGGTGTCGGTCTTAAATGGTCAAGTCCGTAGCAAAAGAAATATTGCAGTGTCAAACCATGGCCTATCTTTTGACAACAATTTAGCTAGGTTTTGATGATCAGTGAAAGAAACTGGAAATACTGGCCCGGATATCCTGATTACTACCTACACTGTAAGCCCCAAAGACTGGCTGCTGAAGTCATCGTACTAGCTGATGGGTTCCCAGATGGACAACACTTACTAATGCCATCAATTAATATTTTAGACTGACAGGTTTGTGTAAAGCTGAATTCATGGTCCTGTGTTTGTGTCTGCTAAGAAAAGGCTTAAGGGAATTCAACCAATGCAATACTCCAAAAAACCCAATAGCACGTCGTCTGACAGTTATTATTGGTTGAAAAGTTGACTTGCACAGGAAAAGGAACCACAGTGCCACAAAGAGGAAGAACCAAAACAAAGAACAAACTTAAACTCCAAAGGTTAAACAATTGCTCAGGAAGCTGGTTTAAATTGTTTTTAGCACTCAGTTTTGGTACAAAGAAGTTCTTTGTCTATTATACCTTCTGTCTTCTCCTGTCATGTGAGAGTAGTGGAGATGAGGACCCAAGAGCAGAGAATTTAAGATTGATCAAATTAGCTTGACAAAAACACAAGCCTGTCCCTTTCAAGACACCACACCATACGGTAGGTACATTTGTGTTTTTTCAAGGATTAATATAGTCACAACCATGTAATATCATTACATAAATAAGACAAGTAAAATACAATTTTCTTGGCAGTAAACAGTTTTTCTTTTTATTACCATAAATTTTCTGTAAATTGTGTGTGCTGGAGTCAGTGCAGTACATTTACCAATCACACTTCAAAGGACGCCTGAGTTTAATGATACATTACAGCATTGGATTTTGGTTCCTGATGTACTGAAAACCTTTATTACTAACTTTTTACTATATTTGATCAATCAAATATAATAATAATGATTTATCAGTAATGAGCAGTTTCTCCACTGAATATGTTAAGGTGAAAACAAAGCAAGTTATCAACTATGAATTTAGCCTTGAACCATTTAAATAGTGTGCGTTCTTTCTACACTAACAGCCACCAACTATAGTGACATTGCAGGCATTAGCAGTATTAACCATGTGTGCTGGTGTGTGGCATACCCAAAAATTCTGACTGATCTCAAACATCAGTAAGGCTGTTTATTTTTCATAAATTGAGTCTATATTTCCTTTGAAAAAAGGATATCTTGACATATGAATGTGTGATGAGTAGATCATTAAAATGTCACTCGTCGTTTTGCTGCATATATTTCTCTTTTTTTTATCTTGGTGTTCTCCTCGGGAAAACCTGTAGTCACTTGAAACGCTGCTAATAAAATTAAACGGAATATGGATACCAATGTGGGGGCAGTCTTTGATGTCAGTCTTAACTAGTAAATCCTGTTCTGTCTGTTATTTTTTCTTTCTCCTCACAATTCTGTGTGTGTATGAATCAGATTGAGGGATGTTACATACCTGGGAGGCATGATAAAAAATTGAGTATAATGTTAGCTCAGCCATGATGTCAATCTCGGCCTGCAGTCCTGGCAGATCAGCTGATCTCAATGCCAGCCCACATCAGCTGATAGTCTCCTCTCTGTCGGGTTGTCAAAATTCACGTTTTTTAACTTGCTTTATCCTGCCTACAATTGATACTTCGTCTGCAAGCAGCTTTGGAACCCACTATGACACCAGCTCCTCCTTTCTGTGCTGTGTCTGGCTTCATCTATGTCATGTCTGTTGTCTTTAATGTTCTTTAGTGGGGTTTTACTGCTGCTCTCCCTTGCATGTGAAAGGTCAGGAAGGTCCCAGAACAGAACAGAACTATAACACCACATTTGATTTACTGTAGATGGAACAAATGGACAGGTACTGGTGTGATGGATGCATCAGGGGCAATTTGGGGTTCAGTATCTGGTCTGCAGATACTTCAACATATGGACTGGATGAATTGGGGATCAAAACTTCAGATCAACCCTGAGCCACATTAAGTGACTGACTGTGTCACTAATCGCTGCACTTAGCAAGTAGACATTCATCTCCATGCTTATAACTGTAAAGTGCCACTCTCATTATTAAGACATTAGCTCAGTAGTTCCACTTGTGGTCAAAAATGTGATTTCTGATATTAGGATAACCCTCCTGACCCGCACTGGAAAACTAACAAGCAGTGTTTTTGCTGAAGGCAAATAGATCCGTGTGCTTCCGCTCAGTCTTCCTGTGTGAACTGCATGTCCCTCTTTGTGATGCACACTGTTTGTCAGCTACATATTTATTGGTAATCTATGTGCTGTGGCTGGGCTGTGCTGCGAATCCAAAGATTATCCCTCAAATGAAATTATTCTTTGTATCCTCAGAGTGAGTTTGATGACATTTTGTTGGTCGGGTCTGACTCCAGCCATCTTTGTTCTGATAGATGCTGTCAATATGCCTGACTGCTCATTGTTTTTGGCCCTAGTAAAACAAAATTTGATATACTTGTGTACAGACTGAAAGGAAGGTTGTCTTGAGCATTGAGTATATATGTGTGCATATGTTTTTAAAAGCAGATGAACAATGTCAGAGCAGCAGCAGCAGTGGCAACATTAAAATAGCAAACATTTTTGGAGATGTCAACAAGAAGGCATACAAAGCACTGGTGGGGCATTCTCACAGTGTGAGTAGATATTTTTAGGTGCACCAGACTAAGCTTAGGCAGTCCTGTAACGGGTGACAAGCAAGTGGGTAACCTGGTTTTTCAGAGACACTAAAAGAATCACATGAATCCCTAGTCAGCGTGAAGACTCCGGTCCCAAAAATGGACTTTCTACCTCCTTCCCGAACAAGGATTTCTCAACGCCTCACACACACGAGATCCTTTTTTTTTTATCTCTTTTGCTCTGTTTCTACTATAAGTCTCTGTCACACAGATACTTTCAGCTGATCTGGTCACACAAACCCATACACACACACACACAGAGTGTGCATATTACACTACATTATGCCTCTGTGGTTGGCTTGGTGCCTTGAGTGGGCAGAGAGAGTGAGTGGTCACATTACACTACTGTTACATCACTCCTTCAGTCTCCTCAGCAACCAGGTATCCTCCAACAACAAAAGCAACACAACCCTGTTATATCATCCCCCAGTTGTAACACAATGTTCAAGGTGTTTTATGTATATACTCATATATATATATATATATATATATATATATATATATATATATATATATATACCTTCATT
>VUQS01022506.1:50677-60754 GCA_015108495.1 Heterochromis multidens | reverse complement strand
TACAGTAACCCCCCCCCCACACACACACACACACACACACAAGAAGGTGGCAAAGGTTCATGTCAGTGTCCTGAGACAGTTGTCAGGCTCCTGCTCTCCCACTTGCTGACTCCTACAGGAAAGAGAAAACCAGCCCTACATGGTTGTGTCCTAAAATTCCCTCCTCTCTGTGTCTGTCACGCGGCATGAAGGCAGATGCCATCCGGCCCCTCTCAGGATTAATTAGCTCAGCAGACAAATGTCTTATTCATGGAGTGAGCACCGTCTGACGCTGGCTGCTGATTGTTCACACCACACTGTGTCTTCAGGGCCAACACTCGGAACCACTGAATGTTAAACGAGATTAGGCGCCGTCAGTGTGAGTAAGCACACAGATTCCCCGTCACACCTGAACCCCTCAGTTCAGTTAGAGGTGAGAGCAGGGAAAGACAAGGCAAATGCAGAAAGGATTAAGGGACTTAATCGAGAGGTTGGTGGTTCCTTGACAGATGAGGGCTGAGTTGCCAAGTCACCAAGTCAGTGCAACCTACAGATTTTAAACACGCAAACCGTTTAGCCAGATGGTCTGAAATAGTTTACATGATGCAAGTGCACCTGTAGAGGCAACCAAGAATTTCTTCTACAAGCTTTGATGGATAAATGCAGATGGACAACAGTTTTATAATTTGCTGTCATTCTGCACTCCTGAATACATTTGGTCTGTGATCCCAGAACTCAGCAGTAACCTTGGTGTGTACTTTATGATCAAGCGAATGGACTTAAGTAGTAATAATCAAAAAAAAGAATTTTCTTTCACACTATACCTGAAGTAGTCTGAGGTTATAAGAGCCAATGTCAAATTCAAGGAGCTGGAGAGAGGTGTGACTGAAAATCCATGGCTCTTCTCAGTTCTATCCTCAGTCTCTCTCTCTCTCTGCAGTCACTCTAAAAACTAAGGCACAGTAAATCTCAGAGGAGCAGGCCTCTGAGCCCGGCACCTCTCGCCTGTGTAACACTCACCAGCACCTCAGCACTGATCCATGGCCTGTCCTTGGTTCAAAGAGTTGCTTCTGTGCCACTGGAGTTAAGCTTAGTCGAGTACCGAGCATGTGTACGCCTGTGTTTGTGTATTGCTGACTGTGAGTCACCCCAGCCATGGACCCAAAAAATGAGCCACATGGGTTTCCCAAAATGGAGGGAAAATGGCAGCTGAGAATGCTGAAGCCTCAGCCCTAGCGGGATTGGGGGTGCTGGTCATCCAACTGGGCTAAAAGCAGGGGCAGTGAAGGCATTAATCTGCTGCAAAACCAAGGAAGAATGACTCAGGTCTACAGGGCTGGAAAGTCTCGTTTTTCTCTTTCAGCTGTTTGAATGTGAGGACTCAAATCCGTGTGCTCATCATCTCTATCTGCAATGCAGCAGGCTGCTGGGGATCACATTCACAGTTCCCGTGCCAATGCGCTAAGACTACACGAATAGTGAAAATAAAAAGAGAGGGAAAAAAAAACAAGTATGGAACAGGGAAAGAATGTAAGGTGTACCAAAAAAAGTGAGAAAAAGGTTTAACTCTGCAGCATAGAGCTTTGGGTAATGACAGCCACATCAGACACTTCCTGTTTATAAGAGCGACAAATGGATGCACACACACACTCTCAAAGACCAGCTGGGCTGCCATCCAGAGCCAGTATCAGCCGGGAAGTCGACTACTCATCACAGATATGAGGTAGCTGCTGGAGCTCTGTATGCCTCACTATTCTCCTCTCATCCACCAGAGAGATGACTTGCGATGATAAATAATGAAGGTAGAGGTATTTAAACAATATTTCCGGGTGTTAAAACATCATGTATCTAAGCAGACTGAAGACAAAAAGGAAATTAGGGGGAAAAAAATGAAGGAAAAGGAAATCAATGAAGATTGCACATCCCCCAAATTGATAAATGTTATCTCAAGAGAGCTGTTACCCAAATTTAGTGAATTTGGAGACTAAAGAGCAAGTGTTCTCTTTGAGAAAGGATTTCACAGTTCCCCAGGCAGTCACATATGATGGTGCATCTAGATCTTCAGACATGGCAATATCTATATATGAAATCAACAGTCAATACTGTAATCTATCACCTCGTTAAGACCTGGGTATTCCATAACTTTCAATTTACAGATCCAAAATGTTTCACCCTTCAGGTGAAGACCTTTTTTGGGTGGGTTACAACAAAAAATTTGATGTATGTAGACTGTACAAAGATAATACCTACTATGACTCAGCGGCAACCTTTGAGACTGCAGTTCCTTGAATGGCCACTTGAGGGTGACTCTAAAACTGAGTCAATCCCTACAGACTCCCGTGTTAAAAAGCCCACCTTTACAGCAGAAACAAACATGTTGACAGCAGAGGGTAATTTAAAAAATAAACTGTTAAGTTCAAATGTCATTAAGGCTTGAAGTTTGTTATTATGGTGCACTAACATTGTTAGTCAAGTGAAGTTTTAGCATGGCCCGATTACATGGGACAAAGTCTAAGTAATGAGGCGAGTTGACATTCATGCCAGGTGTGTTTGCATGGGTTAAAAGATTTCAACATTGGTGAAAAATTCGCTGGGATTTCTCCCAAAGACTGAATTCTCTCCTGATTACACCAACACACCGAAATGGAGGAGAAATTGATGCCATTTGGGGGCAGCTGGAAGTGTATGGTTCAACTTCTCTTTTATATAGGAGACTTAAAAAAAAAGTAGAGGGATTGGAGCAAATTGTAGAAGTTCAATCATTAGTTGTGAAAGTATGTTAATGTAACTTGTTTCCAGCTATCGGTTGCACTCCTCCTCATCCCATTAGCGTGTTAGGGATAAATCAAGCGAAAACTTTGCTTCGTATTTGGTGTGAAGAGTGTGGCAAGAGGCCATTGGAAAAACTGAAGCTGGACTGAAACTACTTCCAGGGTGGCTTAATTTTTCATCCCCGGAGGTTGCCACTTGAATTTCCAGCAAAGCAGGAAATTCAAACGAATTGTTTAACACATGCCGGTGTCGCACTGCTCAGCGCATCATTTCATGCTGCATTACAGTTGGTTGGTTTGTAGATGTAGGTCACAGCAGGTCACATTGTGAGATATTAAATTACTGTCATTATCTAAATTTTGTCCAAGGCCATCTTTGGTCACAAGCCTTTTGAAAACAGCCAGAACTGAATCTGTGCCCCGTGGGCACTGAACAAAGATATCACCATGAGTCTTTTACATTTCGTCATCTTCCCAACACGTGGCCATAGTACACAGTACAAAAAACAAAACACATACATACAAAAAAACCCAACATTTTAACTTCAAGATTGCCTTGGTTTAAAGAGCTCGATGATTGTTTAAACCGCGACAGACTAGAATCTTTTGCCTGGAAACATAGCGATACAAATGTCTATGGTCTCGTGTCGCAGTTCAGTTTTCCCATGTCGCGAATAAAGGATGAGTAGTAGCGGCTGAGAACTCTGCATAGCCTCATGTTGTTATGCTAATAAGTTATAAGAAGCTGTTTATGCGATTCTAGTGAAAGCTGTCATATTTACAGACTGTTCAGGTAAAGAGTGAGCTGGAAATAGGTCACACAGATAAATAAGTAATGGAGTTTATCAATTAATCATGCCTGTGGTTAAAAGATTTTTTGGGGGGGTTTTTTTTGGTACTAACCAAAACCATATCCCTAAAAGTCGAGAGATCCCTAATCAGCATGGCAGTATCATCGATTCCACTGTTTCCATTCAACCTCAAAACCAAATCAGCGAGGAATGGAAGATCTAACAAATGATCATGACATCTAGTGTCAATGTGGGAAATGTATAACTCTGTCTTTTTCAAGCTTAACCAACAGTGGTCAGGATTTTTCAATACTTCTCTTAATCATCATGATGTGTGAAAAAGAAAAAAAGAAAAAAAAGAAAATCTTGGTTTTGGTTTCTCCTTCCTCCATATCCATCTTCAGCTCTACCAACGCACTGACTTCATTAGGTAATAGAGTAGCCCCCTCCCTTCTCTCTTTCCTCCCCAGTCGCCTTCTGCTCTCGCTCCGTATCGCTCTCCCTCTCTCCCCACACATCAAAGCAAGTCTCTGTCACTCTTGGGGATAGAAACAGTTAATGCCTGGGGCTTTGATGTTCCACTGCTGTGTGAGCCCAGCCAATCCTCAGCCTGTGCTTGCCTCCCATCCCTACATCATCTAATAATTCTTTGTGGAGGAGAGACAGAGTGAGAAAGAGAGATTATGAAACTCCCTTTCACTCCTCTTCAACATGTATCCATCTCCCTCTCCTCAATATGGAATTCCTGTTCCTGACAAATACAAATGCCATCAGACAAACCATCTCCTCTTTTCTGTTTTTTTTTTTTTTTAAATTGTTCCCTTGCTACACCTTTTCTACTCTCTCCATTTTATATTTTGCATCATCTGCAGCTTATATCATGTCTTTTAAGCCGTATCTAGCTCACTCAGTCCCTTTTGAAGATCTGACTATTGAGGGGCGGAGAAGAGATCGAGGATGAATCTCTAAACCCGACAGAGTCTATGCGCTGCCAGACAGCAGAGTCAAACAGCAGAACATGACCAGCATAAAGAGAGGGTCATAGCTGCAGTGACAGGCCTTGTCAGGCATATTACAGTGTTCAGTGAAATATATATAAGAGTGTCTGCACGCACTCTTTTTCCAGGAGGAGTGGGAGAACGTATAACAGAGCTCATTGTCTATAACAGCCACTCTGATGAGAACAATATTACAATCAGGCCCATTAGGACAGGCTCAGTGTTATGAAACTGACATTTTTTCCTGAAATATTTACTGTTATGTTTGGGAACCTTTTGAGGCAAAAAAGAAACACACATCAATGAGGCCTCCGTTAGCAAAACAAATGCCAGCTTTCCTATGTGATATTCTTCCAGCCGCAGTATGTTATTCTGCAGAAGCTCTCTTTCCCACACTGTATTATTCTGCTGCGTGGTTTCAATCTACACCAGAGGGCTGTGAGAGTTTAACAAAATACCAGCGCAGATTTACAGTTACCCGAAATTTCAACATAACCCCAAGACAGCAAGAATAAAGGAGCAGTTTTCTCCCTAGATGATCAAAAAAATGTAGAAAAAATGTAATCAAATCAAACCACACCTGAGCTCCTCTTATGAATAAGGCCAGATTTTAGGAAACTACAGGAGAAATGTGGTCCAGAGCTTTGGGATGGGACCTAATTTTTTGTCTTTTTCAGTAGCTGAAATGGAAGAAGATCTTGCTGAAATTTGGTGAGAATACCCACAAGACTACAGATACTAAAACAGCCTTTTTCTGGAAGAATAAAAATACAGGTTATGTCATGCAAATTCAACTGCAAAGGCCACTAAATATTCATAAACTGTTTGCAATCATCAACAGACATCAAATAATTGAAAGGAGAGGATTGCAGTTCATCTTGTAGGACAACAAGCATGGAAAGAGAGGTTGAAAGGAGTGAAGAAGGAGCAAGTAAGAAGTCAGAAATAGGGTGTGACATGGCTGAACACCAGCAGTTCAATCAAATTTTGCCAGAAAAGGTCTCCTAACTTGGCAAAATTTGTATACTGCACGGTCGTTCACCTGTAAATAACCATATTTTTGGCTCCTTGGACAAATTCTTTTTTAAAACTTTCACAGTTGAGGGACGGGAAAGAGGAAGGGACTCACCAGCCACAGAGTTAGGGCGGGGCATGAGGTACAGAGGGATGGAGTGGGCAGAATGGGAGGACATGCTCTCCAGGTTGCGCTCAGGGATTTTGTTGAGGCTGTAGGTGGAGGCGGTCATGTTTTCATCCACCCTGTATAGGAACGAGTCCATGCCTGATTTCTGAGACTGCCACAGTTTCAGGTTTCCCCGCGAGCCCTCACCGTATTTGCTGCCTCGCTCCATGTTCTCAGAATAGCTGGTCAGAGTTGCTGCAACACAAACAATAACACAATCTTTTAGGCCCTTTTGTTTTTTTACATTGGGTTTGTTTGAGTTTTCCTCTGTCAACCCTTCAAACGTCCAGCCCATCTGCTTTCACATTTATTTGCTGCTGTTCTGAATCAATGGTATGTTGATGTAATGCTTTCCTCATCAAACTGCAGGTGTTCACCATTGTTGCCAGGAAACAATGATGGCACCTATTTCAACTTTTGATTCGCACCAGAGAGCATTTCAGCTCCCCTGATTTCTTTCAAATGATGCACAAATGCCACAGATGATGTTGATGTGTCGAGGTACTTGTGTTTTCTCCCAGTAGGAGTAAAGACCAGTTCTGACAGAGCAGGAAGGGTCTTTGGCTGTACTGGAAACTGATCACAGACCAGATCAAAGAAGTTTTTTGGACAATACCTTGCTCAGGTGTGAAAATGGCATTCAGCATTATTTCAGGGGAAAAAGTAGTACCTACTCTGGGGTAGTTGCTTCCGAGTGGCCACATAAAACTGCCATTAAGATAGGTAGTCTGATTAAACTTGTACAAAACAAGATGTAGAGGTACTGTTTTTAAAAAAGAACCAGCAGCTTAGAAGAAGCTGTCCAGTAAAATAGCAAACAACTAAAAATGATGGATGAGAAAAGTGGCAAATGGGACGAGGAAGTGCAGGCTAATCAACGAGATTTCAAGGATGAATGAGAAGCTCTGTCTCACCATGTCCACCCACCTCAAAAGCCTAAGCATAAAAAACAAGGAGCCTTAAAGACCACAACAGCAGGACAAACCCCCCCCCCAAAAAAACAAGAGGTACTCCTAAATAGACGTGATATTAGACCATAGACTGGCATAATCTGGGGATGGAGGGACAAAGGACTCAAAGTGTTGCAGCAGATGACTGAAGGCAAATAAATATTCAAGTGAGCTTAATTTAAGAACTTCCATTACATAGTATGCAACATTAGCAAATTACTCTCTATATTACAGAGAGTTACCAACTACCATCCAAAGATTTTCTTGCAACTAGCATACATCATCAGCAAGCTAGTCTTAAGACAAGCAAGCAGTAACCATTAATTTCTCCTGGAAATTCTCTTTTTTGTTCCAACTAGGATGTAATATTATGCTGTAACTCAAGTTTCTTTGGGGTTGATGGCTTCTTGCTTCTTGTTTTGTTAAAATCAGAGATGTAAAAATGTATAATCAGGTCAGCTTTATCCCTCTTATTTTCAATGTATTCATGTTCGTTAGGGGTGTTTTATGTAAATCTGCATGCAGATCTCACCGATAATCCCGCTGTCCCTGCTCTCCAGTGTTGAGGTGGGACTAGTGACAGAACCGTAGGCGCAGTCCTTGTTGCCAGCCTGGCCGGGCATGGCAGGAGGGAGGGTGGAGCAGGGGCTGCCTGCAGGTGGGGAGGCAGTGCTGCTGGTCAGGGTGGAACACGGGCTGATCCTCTGGTTCTGGCCCTGGGACAGACACAAACACACAAAATTTTAAAGCTTTTTTTTGGCTCCAACAGCTACATTAGCACACATGGGTATTAATGGCAAAAGTACAATGTTTGAACTTTTAAAATGTGACTCATACGAAGGAAAATGTCATTCCAATACTGCAGTTTTCAAAAGCACAGCTCCCTGCTGGTCTTCTTAGTCCTTCTCCCACATGGATGCAAACACATATAATACTAACTAATAATATGTTACATTTCTCTAAAAGATACATTTGAAAGAGATTTAACAATTAGGCCACGCTACATAGCTAAAGGAAATTACAAATGTACAGCATATTTACATAAACAAACACTCCCAATAACCAAGCAACTGCCTATTATGATCAGTAATGATATTTAAAACACCTCCAATCACTTTAAAATGGTACCTTGCATCACAGTTTACTACAGCCAATACATTTTGCAAGAAGGGTAGTGTACATATTAGTTATATGGTTTCTTTTCAGAAAGAATAGCGAGATTCAGTATAGTCCCTTAGCACATCTGTGGTTGTAAAAGTCTTCCTTAACACATGGGAGGGAATTGTAGGTGTGTGTGACATTTTCTCCACTAAGTTTTAATACTAATACAACTTCAACTTGCATTTATAGATCCAAATCTCTATTTTCATGCACATTTTCCTGTTCTTTGCCATAACTACAATTCACTTAAATAAAATTTTAAAAAAAAGCTCGAACAGAAATCTTATATGTACTGTAAATGTGTAGTATTTTCAGTCCTGGCACTTTTCTGGCACCCTGGAGTGACTCTACTCGATTTCAGCTTGGGTTAGGAGACAATCGACCACAGGCAACAAAATAAAAACACTCTGCTGCATCCAATCAACAGCTGCTGCGAACACCCACAGATGCACTCTCATGCAAAACACATAACCTGCCCAAATCTATAGAATACAGGCATGCAACATTCACAGAAAAACAAGGAAGCCAAGTAACCACGTATTTGCTCCAGACACTGAAAGGCACACATGGAAATCTCTCCTAAGCACTGGGGTGAACACAGACAGAACAAGAGGGGTGAAGTGGAGCTCAGGGCAAAATCTGGTCTAGTTTAATTTGCAGGAGGAAGTCTGAAGGGACACACTAAGCCAATACATTTTATATTAGTCGACAGACATCCAGAGTCAGGAGTAACGCTGCAACTAAATGATTATTTTCACTATTGATTAATCTGCCAATTATCTGTTGACCGCCTCATGAGGTTGCAGCTCTGGAGATCAGAACAGGCCGTCAATTAATCGCAGGATTGTTGGTTTGATCCTCAGGTCCACTTGTCCACATGTCAACGTGTCCTTGGGCAAGACACTAATCTACTGATTGCTCCCAATAACCAAGCAACTGCCTATTATGTATTTGAGTGGTGAATGAGAGACACTGCAGGCTTTTGATTTAACTAGCACTGTAAAAATGCAGTCGATTCACCATTATTTTTGTGATAGTCTTCTAAATACACGCACACACAAAAACCTTTATCATTTATTTATTTTTAAAAGCTGCTGATTAACTCATAAGTTGAGAAGTTTTTGTAGCTGTATTTGATTCACAATTCCATATTTTTAAGAAAAGCAGCAAATCCTCACTTGTAAAAGCCAGAACCAGTGAACACTATGTTTTCATAATAAACAACTACTCACACCAACAATACACACGCTGCACAGTACTACTAGATTAGTGGGATAACTGTGACACCTGTAAACACACTTCCACTTTAAGTACATGCCCTCTGGCCTCCACTACACAGTGCGTTTCTGTGTCGGTGGAATAACAATTTGTCAGCCAGTATTTCAGTCACTGCTGCCCTCTGCTGTCTTCATGGATGAGACCGCTCAAGTGTCATGTTTACAGGAGCTTGACCCTGATGTAACCAAACATACAGAACAGCGAACAAATCTTCAAACCTGTGTGCACTCACAGCGTCTCTGCAGTTCTATCTGCTCAGCTAACGAATGTCGCCTTGTGTAGGTTTGACCTTAAATGTCGCGTGAGGATTGGCTTGAACTTGGAGAGCACTGCATCTATTTAGGGAGTGAGAGCATGCGAGTATGAAAGGCAATTAACTGCACACTCTGCAAGTTAAGGTCACCTTGTTCTTATCAGCTGGTGAGGTCTTGCAGCAGCTAGTGTAGGAATTCAAGCATGTTAAATGTGGAATTGGCAGACAACTTTTTTTTTTTTGACCTATGATCACTGATTTGGTTTTTAAGAATGCTATTTTTTAAACCACAACATATCAAAGATTACCTTAAAAACACCAAAAGGACGCTTTATGCATTACTAGCAAGTAAAACCTGGGCATTACAAATGGAGACATATTACCCAAAGAACCTTGAATTGAATTCTGCAACAGCAAAGATGGTTGCTTGATGGTTGCAAGGCTGCAGAATAGCACGTTACTTCTACAAGGACTCTGGTAAAGGCCAACCAATATATACTACTTTTATTGGCCTATCTAACACCTATTGAATATTGGCATGTTATCTGATATTTGCAGATCATATTTTTTTTTTTTTTTTTTTTTTTTTTTTTTTTTACCCCTTTTTAATTTTTTTTTTTTTTTTTTTTTTTTTTGTTTTTTTTTTTTTTTTTTTTTTTTTTTTTTTTTTTTTTCTTTCTTCTTTTTTTTTTTTTTTTTTATAAATAAAACGA
>VUQS01022506.1:23377-35956 GCA_015108495.1 Heterochromis multidens | reverse complement strand
TGACTGTAACATCGGGGTGTCTTTGAATTCAGCCCTCTGTAGGTTGATAATTTTCATTTCCATCAAACAACGTGGCATCCTTTCGTTCCTAACATATTACCCAGTCCATATCAGTATAGATATCCAGCATGATTTTGTCCCCCCCATTGACATCTGATGTGTTTTCAAAGTGTTCCTTAAATTTTTTTGAGCAGTGTACAAATAATCTACAGTAAAGGGTTTAAACATGTTTTAATTTATCCCTGTGGCACAAAACTTCAACATCTACAGGTACATTTATATTTGTTGTTGTGTTGTTGTAACTGCTGTTACAAAGGAATTTTCCAACTTTGGGTAAACTAAAGTACACTGTATAGACAAAAGCACTGGGCCACACCTCTTAATCTTTAAATTCAGGTGTTTTCAGTCCTATTGCCACAGGTGTATAAAATCAAGCACCTAGCCATGCAGTTAGCCTTAACAAACATTTGTAAAAGAATGGGTCATTCTAAAGAGCACACTAAATATGAGTGTAGTACTGTAAAAGGATGCCACTGTTGCAACAAGTCAGTTCGTGAAATGTCTTAGATATTCCATGATCAATGATCAAGTGGTATTATTGCAAAGTGGAAGCGCTCAGGAAGCACAGCAGCTCAGCCAAGCGGCGGCAGACCACATTAAGTTACAGAGCAGGGTTGCCTGATGTGATGACACGCCAAAGTTGCCAACATTCTGCTGACTCAATAACTGCAGAGTTCCAAAGCTCCTCTTTCATTAACATCAGCACAAAAACGGTGCACCAGGAGCTTCATGGAATGGGCTTCCATGGCCGAGTAGCTCCTGCAGGTGTAATGTGCAGGTGGCCCAGTACCTCTGTCCATATAGAGTATATATTATCTTATCTTAGAACCCTTTGCAAGTTTAGTTAATGTGGCACAAAATGCCAATATACTCTCAAACGCAGTGCCAACATGGTGACATTTCCCTCATTAGCATTTTAGCAAGTAAACTAAGGCCCTGGAAATAAAGGGTGCAAGGAGTTGTTGCCCTTGTTTTGTTAAGTCAAATATCACGTTAACCCTGCTTTAAATATTCCTACCCACTCTACAACATTGTGTAAAACATGAAAGCAAACACAAAACAGGGAAAAAATATAATTTCATTGTTAATTTCTGTTCCCCAGTGGTGTTCAGCATCTTCTTTGTGGGAGAGTACAAAAGATGTGCTACTACAATTTTAAATATTGTTGGTTGGAAACTGTTTTAAGGATATTTCATCTGTAACGACAATGTATTTTAATTTGTATGTTTTAATTAACTTCAATACTCAGAAAAAGAGAGAAGAATATATGTGGGTTAAGCAGTATAGTGCTGGCTTCTTCAGATAGTAGCTTTGCATGTGTTGCTTTGTGGCCCCACAACTTCTGAAATTAATATTGCACCATTGCTAGTTTAGCTTAACAAAATAATAATATTTGCACTAATTATCTGATATTTCGTCCCTAATCAGACTGCATTGGACAAAGTGAAATTTCATCACCAAAGTTATTATAATTCCCTTCTGCAGAAATGTCACCATCAAATGTCATGTCAAGCCATCCAAAAAAGTTGCTGAGACATTTTAAGTCAGCATCAGAGTAATGGACTTAAAAAAAAACCCCAGAACAACCAGACATTTTTGCTGTAGGCATGACTCAAAACAACTACCAAACAAGAGTCAGTTGCCATAAAATGACAGCAGTTCATAAGAAAAAGAAACTTACAATTCCAAGAAATGGTTTGTACCTTGATCCAGATCTGCACCAAAAACTAACGACTTGTTCCCTTTCTCATGATCTCATTGTGCACCAACTCACTGCAATCTGTTGTAATGATTTGAGATATTCTGCTCACAAACAAATGCAAAGTTAAAAACAAACAAAAACAAATTCTACTTGGCAAAGAAAATTAAGTGCCGCTTCAGAGCTGTGTGCATGTGCATAAAGTAGACGTGTTTACTTGCCATATTCAGTGTCAGTACTTTGTTAGTATGGTCTGGAGAGGACTCAGCTAAATACCAAATCTAGGTGGTTATCCAGCACAGATGTCACAATGAAAAAATATAACTGACAGCCAAGAATAGAAGAGTCCAGAGTCATCTGCGATTCAATCAAATGCCATGACAGACAGGCTTACAAGCTTTTCTGTTATAGATTTTTGGCCAGTGTTTTATGAGTTTAGAGTGCACTAACTGCCTGAAAGTCTTCTTGTTTTTATATTTTACATATTACTTGTGAAATCTACTTGTGAAAAGGTTGGTCATAACTGTACAAAAGAATCTGAATCTATATGAGATAGTAAATAAATATAAAGTTAATGAATCATGAATGAGTGAGCAAAACAAAGTACTAATAATTTTTAAATGTATTTAATTCATATTAAAGGAATGTTATGGACTTTTCAACACTATGGAGCAAAGTTTTGATGAGTGAGCTCCCGTTTCGTTTGTGTGGTATGTCACTTACTGAGAGCTGGTGATGGCAGCATCTAAAGAAGCTTGCAGAACCTTCTTTAGAAGCAAGCTTGCAAACAAACATGTAACAATGCACGATTTAAAATTTCCCCAAACTGTTTGAGTCTTTTATGAGGAAATAAAATTAATATTTAGTACTTTTTTTTTAGACAAAGATTTTCCGAGAGAAATGTTGAATGTAAATGTAACTTATTTACAAGAAAATTCCACGAGGCACCTTTAATTTATCTGTAGTTATTTTCCATATTTTCCTCTCCCATTTGGTTATTGTTACATATCAATAGATTATAGCAGGTTTTGACCTCCAAACAATCACCCTTTTTTCACAAGATGCTGGTCACAATTGGTGTGAAGGCTGCACACATATTACTGTTCATTTGAGGAGGTAAACAAGAACTTGTCTAACCGCACACAATTTGGGTTAGGGCTGGAGCATTTTTCCTGTTTTGCCTTTCTTTTCCAGTATTGAAAAGTTCACTTGGTTGGTTCAAAAAAAAAAAAAAAGTGAGAGTGCAATAACGGTCCTTCATGAAAAAGAGGCCAAAACTTGTATTTTTCTGCTTCCATTTAAACCTACAGTCCTGTCTGATTTCCATAAGGTGCTCTTGCACCTGCACTGACAAGCTTGCAACAGCTTGCACTAACCTGAAACAAGCTGGAAGGAGAGTGTGACAGTCTGACAGTCTGAAGTTCCTCATATATATCAGCAGTTTTTACATTTTAAATCATTTTCATTACCAAAGGTTTCCTGTAATGCTGTGTCACTGATCGCACTGAGAGACTAAAGGCATTCTCCTCCCAGAATATCAATTTTGGGATAAACTATGGTGAAAAGAAGATTACCATTTCTTTTGTTTGTAGTCTCCCTGATCTCACCTCTACAAAATGGGGAAGGGAAACGCTGTCTATTGGAGTAAATCCCCTCTATAGCTCTGGTTCCAGGAGACTAAATCCCATGGACTTCTCTCCTGCAGTTCTGTTGTCAGTGTGTGCCAGGCTGAGGATGGGTGACAGTGTGATGGATGGCAGCAGGCAAATCCACTCCTCTAATGAGCTTATGAATAAATATATCTTGTCTGCATGTGCAGATGCACGTGGCCGTGAAATAGATATTTCTTGCATGCTCTGGATGTGCGGGTGTGAATATGAATATGCATGCGACATGTATGCAGGTGTACATGTGAGATTAGAGTAAGAAAAGGGAGGGAGGGGGGCCACAGAAACACTGGTGCTAAAGGACAATGTGAAAAATTTAAAAAGCTCATATCTATTCCCAAGACTGTCGGCACAGACACACAGCCTTTGGCGAAGTCATCAACAAAACAGAAAGCACGTCAATATTGTGATTCAAATTCACACGGTGCTGTGCATATGAAAGAGGAAAGCTTCTTTTTAACATGGCAGTTCCCTCAGACACAACCTGAGCATTCAAACAAATAAATGACAAGATCTGAATATGAATTGGAAGCTCCAATATGCAATGCACATTTTCTCATTTGCTGCAGATAAGTGAATGATAAGCAAGCAAAAGGAGACATTTCCATCGCAGCGTCTCTGTGTCAGCTACATACGACCCCAGGCACCCATTCCAACAAAGACACGGGCGCCCACAAATTAACATATACACGCACGTACAGACCAATGGGTGAGGACATACATTGCCCAGCTGTCTGCAACCTAAGCAGAGCTTTACAGAAACGGAGCACGCGGCCCCAGTCACTATGGCAACAGCAGAGCACAGGGAAAGGAAGAGTTGTCCATCTTTTTAGGGCGGTGGTAACGCAGACAGAAGCTGACTTCACCAACACTAAAAGGTCCCCAGCTTTCACTCAAATGCAATCAAACAACCTCTTTGTTTTGACAAATCTCAGCTGCTTTAGAGCAACCCATCTTCCCTTCATCACCTCAATTGAAGGAATTCAGCTTTCAAAGACGCAAACTGCTGCAACCGCGTCTGATCTTTTGTGCTCTGACCCAGAAAGAGATGACGTGATCTCAATCAAGTTTCCTTAAAAATATAAGAACAATAAAGAAGATGTGACTTTTTTTTTGAGTGCATGCATAGGGTATAATGTCCAGAACAGCACAGTAGTACAGTCAAATCAATATCACATTTCAATATTTATAAAAATAATGATACTGAAGAGTCAAGTTGACTTAAGTGTTATATAATGTACTTTTACAGTTATGCTCCTTTCCAGCTCCATATTTATATTTTTGGACTTTACTACACTACTTTGCATGATTCACAGCTCAAAATAATGGTGCAGCCCTTCAGTTTATCCCCTGTCTGAAACAAGCTGTTTTCTCCCATTAAGGGATCTTCTGATTGGCTGCCCTAGCAGGTGGGTGAGGCTTCTCATAGCCAGAGATGCTCACCTGAGATGACCATATTAGGGATAACCACTCTCTCTCTGACATCATACAGATCCAAGAGTAACAAAACACTGAGACCAAGCATTTAGAGCTGCCCGGAGTATAACGAATCCCTTTAAATTAATTAATTCTTTAGTTTTTTCCTCAAAATTTTGATTTTGATGGCATTCTTAAAATAAAACCTGACAAATTATAATGTTGATAATGATAATATAGCAGAGCTCATATTTCCTGTGTTGTTAAATTTAATTTGAATGGCTTTTCCATAATACTAAACAGACATGCACTACCTTTTTATGCAATCTTATCAAACATAATGCGATTGAGCATCAACTTTTATGTCTGTATGGGGGCATCTCAGAAAAGGTTAATGTTTTTGATGTTAATCTTTCAGAGAAGATTGTCCACAAATAGGCTTATAAAGTTAAAAGGTTTGCAATAAAGTGGAAATGTCTGGGTAAATTTAAAGATAAATCTTTAGTAATTCATTAATTTCAACATATACTGAACCAGAGATTTGGTTCAGAAACAATATGGACTTGAAACTAGAGTAGTAGAGAGACTCTTATTTCACCAGTCTCCATGAATGACCCAGAGGCTTGTGCCCACTGTGCATTTAATAATCCAGCTCACAGACCACAGATGAGTGTGTGCTTATCTTGTTGACTTGTTAAACAAAACAATACAGACCAGATGTTGCTGTGCAACACGGAGGCTGCCGACAGTCAGTAGCAAGTGCAAGTCCATTAGCTCGGGTGCCTCTCCCCTTTTTGGTTTTTAAATGCATGCGTTCCAGTGTCTGTGTGAGAGTATCTGCACACACTCACATGTGTATCTATCATTACAGGCCTTGGGAGGATTAGCGGAGCAAGGTGAGGCACAGGCAGAATTTTAAGAGGAAGGCGGGAGGGGCTGATTTTCTAAGAAGGCTCCTTAACTGAGCTCTCCTTAACCCAAAGAGCTGTTAATTCAACGTTTCATATAACTTTATTGGGCTTGGATTAAACCAACAGCACGAAATCAAGTGATATCAAACACACAACAACATATGAGTGGGTTAACCTAAATCTAAGACTTATAGATAGAATTTGGAGCCTTTTTATGTTACTGGCTTTTAAAAGGTTTTGAAACAACTTGACAGAGGGACAAAGTTGGTAATCCCCCACACAAAGGATGATCTCAAGTTAAGACTGAGCTTTAGTGGCTAAACATGATGTGGCTTTTTCCCATTTGAGTCAAAGGCACTGTGGAGCATAGGCTGTTTCACAGCAGGAACTTGAGGGTCTTTTTAGGGTTACCCACATCTTTGTGCATCTATAGGAACTGCCTGTATAGAACCTCCTTAAGAGAGGTTTTTGTGTGGACCCCAAAAAAAACTGCAGGGTGGGGGCTTGGCAGATTGACTAAACAGGCACCAATAGCCTTTCTTGAACAATAAACACACAAAAAAATAAATAAATCAGTAGCAAGAAAGATGAAAATCAGCAGACCGCTGTTCTTTCAAACATCACCACTGAGCTGAAGTTGCCAAATAGAGGTAATTCCTGTTAGCATTCATGCCATCTCATGCCTGTCCTGAGTCCACATTTCACAGACAGGATTTTCTATAGTGTTTTAACCAGCTTGACATGTTGTTTGTGCATGATGCCATTGTTCACTTTAGTCACTTTATCATTATGTTATCATGAAGCAGGATGATCAATGTTTTAATGGAGTCCCCAAGATGAAACCATTTCAAGATCCATAGGATGCTGTTTTATTGAATGTTACCACACTGAAGCATTTATTTACTCTGAGCAGCAGTTTTTATCCTCTCATCGCTGGTCTACAATGTGTACATTCTCCTAGTGTCCATACTGTGGGATTACTGGAGAAGTCACATAAACCCTTCATTCCTGTAGAGAAAAAAGAAAAAGAAAAAAAAAGACCAGCAGCTATCGAGCGGTTTCAGCATCGTTAACCTTCTTTTCTCATGTTTTCCCTATTTCCACAGCAAGGTGACACAGAGGAGTGACCATGAATGTTTCGCATACCCTTCTTCAGCAGCAGACAAGGAAGGCCTGCACTCCTGAGGATAGCAGCAAAGCAAAGTCAAATATCAGCCACTCTGAGAAAGTGAGAGAAGCATAATTGCCAAGGACACCACTTGATACCGTGTCCTAATAATAGCAAGGGTGCCTTGACCTTTGTCCCAGCTGGAGTTAGGCCCCTAGTGGAGATATTTATAACCTCCCAGAAACACTACTTGACAACCACACCCTTGTCATTGAGAAAAATCAGTGAGGGCTGGATGTTTTTGCTCCTGTTATTTAATTAGGAACCTGAAATAAACACTCAAAAGAAAACACATTAGATGACTGATCCTTGCTTCCAGTTTTAAGCTGTTCTGATTGAGATGTTTCTAATAATGTGCCACTATCTTTAGCACGACATAAAATGAACATCAAAGCTCCCCAAATTTCTTTCATGTCAGATAAAAGCTGTAATCAATTGCTGCCCTCATGTAATCCCATACACATAGTTAGGAGACTGACAGTAGCTGTACAAAGTCAGAGCTGTGATCCAGACAAACGCCTCATAGGAGTTCAGGACCCTGAAATGACTGAGCAAATAAGTTAACAGCAGACAGACAAGTGGTGAATGTTAATACTGCGGCTAGTGTCACTGTGGAGTCCTGTGCAATAGTCCGTAAGGGTTTGGATACGCATGGACACACATACACATACAATAACACACTTCTTTAGGTCTCTGTGTATTTGTGTGAGTATTTCACAGAGAAGTGTTTGCTCAGCTCTTCACCAGCGGCATTCGCAGAAAGCAGTGAGGTGGTATATGTAACCCACTGCTCTGTTTTGTAAGCAAATCATTATCATTGCTATTAATAGCACACTGCGGGTTTCTCTTCTCCACTCTACAGCTGTTTTTTTTTCTCCAGAAGGTACAGCTAAATACCTAGATAAAACTAAACATAAGCAACCACCACAGTAATAGTAGAAAGATAGTAACTTCATTTGTAAAGCCTCTCATGCAAGATGCAGCCGTTTGCTGTGCTACACAGAAGAGGATTAAAATTAAGAAAGAAAAACACTGAATAGAGATTCAACATTTGGTGCCACTAAAACAGCAAAATATGTTAACAGGATTTCAAGAAAGATTGGAGGTTTAGAGAGTAAAATTAAAAGAAAAACTCAAGCCCTGGTATTGCTTATAAATACAAACCCAGTTTGCTCTTCTGTTCCACAAAATGAAACCTTTTTCACTGTAAAAATGCTTAAGAATAAAAGACAGAAAAAGGACTCTAGTGACCTCTGATAAAGGGATCTTGTGGATTTTGTTTTTATTTTAGGTGCAGCAAAAGTAATTTATGCTGTTAAAATAAATAGGACTCTAAAAGACATTAATTATGTCATCAGTTTGGCTAGATAACAGAATATTTATTGAATTTCAGCTCTATCTACTGTCTCATCGTTTTTTTTCAGGGATGCACCCTGGTGACATTCTGGGTCAACACCAGTTCTACCCATTCCAATACCAGTATTTTTTTCCTGTTAGTTTATCTAGTTTGTGCTGGTGTTGGTGGTGACACACATGCTGAAGGATACTGCTGGGGCCTGAGTTCAAATCCACCCCAGAACATTTCCTGCATTCCTCCACTCTGTCCCTGCTCCCCCCTCCAAAGAATTGATATGAAGCAATAGATAATATCAGCCACATCAGATTTTCTGTTATTAGTCAACAGGGCTAATGCCTCCTATTTTATTTCTCTTGTAGTTTTAGAAAATATTTTTCCTTTTAATTTGTTTAGAACACTAGTGTCAAAAATGAAACATAAAAACTGTATATCATCAGCATAACAGTGGCCAGCTACACAGTGGTAATGTAACTGAGTGGCATTATGGATAAAGAAAATGCTAAATTCACTGTCAAAAATAAAATAAAGATACGCAAACAAACTCTGAGACACTGCGATCAACAAAGTCAAACACTTTGCCAAGGACATCCTTTCTGTATGCAACAACAATGACGCTCTTTGTTTTTATGTTACTTCTTGTAAAGTTACTTTTAACCACTTTGAAATGTTCACAATAGTTATTTAATGCCAGGAGACATAGTGGATTGTCAGTGGGACCTTTCTGTCTAGAGAAAAGAATAATTAAAAAGAAAAAGTTACTTAAAAGTTTACCAAAGAAAGGGAAGTTACAGCCAAGCCTGTAATTGCTAAGGCTGTCTCTGTCTGGGTTGCACTTCTTTAGCCGCGTCATATTACTGTAGCTTTTTTGAAAGCTTTTGGGGAGATTTCTAATTGTAGGTTGTTACCTGGTACACATACTGGAAGCCGACTTTAAAGAGCCTGGTCGGAGGGGGATCAAGAGGATGACTTCATCTTGCTAATGGTGGCGCTGACTGCATCTTCTCTAATGATAATAAAAGACTGTAATTCTAGATTCCAGGGAGCTGTTACTTAAGGGGCAACACCGGCTCACTTGATAAGTAATTCTACTCATAGGGGAACTGCTGCTCGACTGACAAAGAAAAGGACTTTAATACACAAGAAGAGTAGTCCAGTATGCAACACATAATTAAATCTCTCTTATAAACACTGAGAATGAGGAACAAAGTGAGAGCTTTTAAAGGCCAGTCCGTCACCCTACCTATGTGTGACACAAGTGTTAGCAATGTTACCCCACAACAAGAAGGTCCTAGGTTCAAACCCAAGAAGGGCCCTTCTGTGTGGAATTTGCAGGGTCTCCTGCTTGCATGGGTTTTCTTTGGGAGATCTGGTTTCTCCTACTTCTAATAAAAGCATGCTAGGTTAATGCTCCCTATCTGGGCCCAGGAGACTCTTGCAAAAGAGATTCTTAATCTCAAGAGTTTCACTTCCCAGTTAATAAAACAAATCCCAAAGATTATAACCAGACAGAGCAGCAGCTGAAATAGCAGTTCTAAGATATTTTGATAGATAAAAGGAATGCACAAGTTTATAAAGATCTTGAAAGCAAACTTTAGCTTCCAGTTATGCTTATCGCACTTAATCACTGCACGGAAGTTATGATAACTGCATTCAAACAAAACATGGGGGGGATGCAGTCCTTCAGATGATCAGGTGTACATACTGTCTATATGGTCACTCAGGAGGCTGCTCTTCTAATCAAGATTGAGTAGTAAAACAAGCCTAAAATCCAGATGCTACACTCTTACTCAACATATAACTGACAGTCCAGTAAGCAAATTAACATCACACTCACATTTCCTGTGCAGTTTGTGATGCCAGTAAAATGACCCACGGATGTTGGATTTTAGACATCTGCCCAATTTATTTCATAACTCATTTTTTGGCTTACAAGCCATTTGTCTTACGCAGGAGGGAAACTGAGCAATTATATAAATCAATATCCCTCTGAATAACTGCAAAGGGTACAGTAAGTGAAGTTTACACACAGGTAAGTGGGCCACATCAATTCAGAAGCCCGCAGTTCAAAGCCAGGTTTAACTGGCTTGTCTTGTGAAAAAAAAATATGGGCTCACGAATAAATACAGGCACCGACACAGACTACAAAACACTTGAATGACTCAAGAGGAAGCAATGGTTAGAATAACCTTGAGAAACATACTCTATCACACATTTTCTCCGGGTATTCTCAGAAGAACTGCCTCAATCGTGACTTAAAGTGGCATCTGTGTTCATCTGTGCCTGTTGAATACCCATCTTCAGACTTTCAAGACTTAACTGCTTCTGTCAGGCAATCATCACCCAGCTAAAACGTCCAATAAGAGAGGGAAATAATACAAAAGTCCTTGTGTCATAACCATGGAGGGATAAACTGCATTACTCTGAAAGAGACCTGTTTCACCCTGCTCCATCAAGTTCAAATAACCCCATGAGGGATCCACCATGAAGACAATAAACACGGCTACTTAGCCATCCTGAAATTGAAGTTCTTAGTGTCATTGCCTGATAAGAGCCTGAATGACAGCTGACAAGGTAAGCTCATCAAAGCACTCTCCAGGTGGTGAAACTAAGTGGTGTGAAAACCGGCTGTAGGCGCCTCATCAAAAACCATTCACCTGAGACCAGCAATAGCAGCTGGTGATGAGGTGCTCATGTTTTGCTGGCAGACAATGTTATTGAGACATTTTGTTCTGTTCACACACCAGCTAGCAGTCCCCTGGGATAAGGCAGGGAGGCAGGAAGCCTGCAGCAAGAGGGAGGAACGACGTCCCAGCACATGACAAGGTGATTCTGGTACACAACAACAAGCTGCTGCCGACTGCCTGGCGAGGGGGGAAAAACTATTCCCCACCAACTTCAACCCATTTAGGCAACCATATGTTACATATGACGCTGCACTCTGGAAGGAAAAGTGAAACACACAACAACAAGAACAAGCACCATTAGCCGCCCACAGCTTGCGCTTTAGACACGCACACACTTTCCAACAGACACATACATACCCACACACACACACACACACACACACACACACACACACTCTGAAAGACAATTGAATGCTCACCCACGCTGACGCATGAAACAGACCATCTCGCCACGAAAAAACACTTACATTATCACACTCTGGTTGATTCACAGGCCCTCGAGCCTACACTGTGATTAGAGTTCAGCCCTTTGACAAATGCATCATTTCATGGAGAGAAATTACTTTCCTGCACTCCTCCTATTAGCCCCATGTCTGTACAAACGTCATTCAAACCAGCGGCCGCTACAGAGAGCAGACAAGCTCCGTGCAAGCAAAGGTGGAGCAGCAGGTGAAAAGTGGTGAGGGTTGGAAGGAGGGGGGCAGAGTTTGTGGGCACAGATGGAGGAATGAAACAAGCAAAAGAGGGTGTGGCTGGGCTCACCATTCTCAAACCAGATCTCGCATTCCTGAAGGCTGGAATACGGCACCAGCTCCCCTCCTTCCCCTTCCAGCAACACAAGCAGTCCTGCTTCCTCCCTGAGCGATGACCAGTTCATCAAAAATAAAAAATAAGGAAAAAGAAAGAAAAGGAGGAAAATGCGGAAGAGAAAATACGCCTGCAAGCAAAGCAGGGGAGGAGAAGTGCGGAGGAACACAAGCTCTCCCTCTACCTTCCCCCCTTGTTTCCTTTCTGAAGCAATCTCCACAGGTTTCAGAGTGATGCTGCCCGCTCACTTCAGTTGCAGTAAATGATACAGAGCCGGGCAGCTATGGCAGTAACGGGAGGAGCGAGAAGAGGAGGAGGAAAGCGAGAGGGGAGGAAAAAGGGAAGGAGGAAAGAAGAACGCAGCAGTCACTGTGTCACTGGGGAAAGAGACGGGGGGACACAGAGGTGACACCTCTGTGATGGCAGCGACGTAAAAAGCTGACAGGTAACCAAAAACCTTCGCCAGAAAGAAATGAGGAGAAAAAAAAGAAAAAAAGAGATACGAGCAGCACAGGGAGCCTTTCCTGTGAGTACAGATAGAGGTGAGCTCTTCAATCGCCTCCGTGACTGCATTAGCGCTTAGCGTGTTATGTATAGATGTGAGAGGCGCACACTCTGTACAGGAACAGGAGCCCAGGTCTCCAGCAGATGAATGGTGCAGTGCTGCTGTTGTCATAGCAACCACAGAGCAAAAGGAGGGGGAGGAGGAGAAGGGTGGGTATTGAGGCAGGAAAGAAAATGGCATTAAAAAAAAAAAAAAAAAAGGGGGGGGGGGGGGGGAGAGGGGGGGAAAAAAAAAAGGGAGAAAAT
>VUQS01022505.1:22929-35934 GCA_015108495.1 Heterochromis multidens | reverse complement strand
TCCAAATTACTACCTAATAAATGGGCCATAAAAACTCCTTTATGTTCATTAGTGGAGATATTATTTACTTTACCGATATAAGCAGAAGTGAAATACCAAATAAGCACCTTTTTGAGTAACAACTCCATGTAATATTTTATTTTTATTTACAGTTCAACAACTGTAAAATATAATACAATCCTGTTGTGTTACAGTGTTATGCAAAATTGTTCAGCCACTCCTCATTTCTTTATATTTTGCTTCCAAGGAGCCACACTTTCCTGTAATTTTTTTAAAGTGGTCTTTATAATCATATTTACATGTAAATAGCATATAGCAATAGTTCTCCAAACTTTCTGAAGGTCTTTCAAAGTTTTTCTTTGGGTATTGACTGCTTTTTCACTCATTTTTAGTCCAGACCTTGTAACTGACCATTTTCAAAGATTTTCTAAGCCACTTAACATTAATAGATGTTTAGATGAACAGTATCTGAAAGTCATTAAAGAAAATTCCTTAAGAAATTCAGCAAAGACCCAACACAAGACCTAAGAGATGCATCTGGTCCTTCAGTTGACCCATCTACTGTTTGTCATCAGAAATGGTCTCAGTGGAAGGATGGTTGTCAAGAACCCATTCTTAAGGAAGGCAAACAGGG
The DNA here is from genome assembly GCA_015108495.1 of Heterochromis multidens. Classification (NCBI taxonomy): domain Eukaryota; kingdom Metazoa; phylum Chordata; class Actinopteri; order Cichliformes; family Cichlidae; genus Heterochromis; species Heterochromis multidens. Next base: position 35,300 of record VUQS01022505.1, on the reverse strand, counting down.
AGAAACGGCTGTGGTATGCCAAATTACACAAGAACTGGACTCACAATGAGTGGCAATAGGTCTTATGGAGTGATGAATCCAAATTTGACATTTTTGGTTCAAATCATCATTAATGTATAAGCACTGCATTTTAAGATAATTTATGCTAATACGTGAGTACATTACAGTGTATAGTTTTAAGAATTCATGCATCTACATGTATAGTTCTGTTAAATATAAAGTTTTCACAGGACTCTGTGCAGTCCTGTGAAAAGCTAAGTAAACTCTTACTGTTTCCATAGGAATTAAGAGGGTAAGTAGCAGCCAGGTGCTGCTAATGAAATGCACTTGATTAATTGATCACCAGCGAGTGTGACCACCTCTATAAAAGCAGAAGTTTTGGCAGTTTTCGGGTCTGGAGCCTTCAGGTGTGTGATAACACAATGTCAAAACCTTCCCAGGAATGGACATCCCAGCAAATTTACCCCAAGGGCCATGCAATGCTCAGAGAAATTGCAAAAAACCCAAGACCTCCATCTCAGAGTCTACAGGCCTCAGTTAGCATGTTACCTGTTAAAGTTCATGGCAGTACAATTCGAAAAACACTGAATAAATATGGCTTGTTTGGAAGGGTTGCCAGGAGAAAGCTCCTTTTTTCTAAAAAGAACGTTACAGCATGGCTTAGGTTTGCAAAGTTCCATCTGAACAAACCGCAAGACTTCTGGAACAATGTCCTTTGGACAGATGAGACCAGAGTGGAGATGTCTGGCCATAATGCACATCTCCATATCTGGAGAAAACCAAACACAGCATATCAGCACAAACACCCCATACCAACTGTCAAGTAGAGTGGTGGAGGGATGATTTGGGCACATTTTGCAGCCCAAGACCTGGGCACCTTGCAGTCACTGAGTCGACCACGAACTCCTCTGTATATTTTAGAGTCAAATGTGAGGCCATCTATCTGATAGCTAAAGCTTGGCTGAAATTCTGTCATGTAACAGGACAATGATCAATGGCAAGCACAGCAGCAAATCTACAACAGAATGGCTTAAAAAGAAGAGGTTCAAGGTGTCGCAATTGCCCAGTCAAGGTCCAGACCTCAATCTGAATGAAATGCAGTGATGGCACCTTAAGAGAGCTGTGCATAAATGAATGTGTGCAAATCTCAATGAACTGAAAGAAGAAGAGTGGGTCGAAATTCCTGCATCGAGTCCTGTGAAAACTTCCTTTTTCACATCATCATAAATAAATAAATTTGAGTTGTTCCTTATTCTTGGTTGCTGAAGAACTGTGAGGCATAAACCAAACACTGAAATGAATGAAAGAAAAATTCTTTGACTAAATGTGGGTAGACCTTGCATACAAAAAACAGTGAGAAGTGGCAAAGTCATACCTGCATGCAACAAATGAAGCATTATTGCAGTTCTGATTATAAATGCAATGTTTTCTTTTGGCATCTACAGCAAATTATTTAGAGATTAAATTGTAAGGGTGCAGGCAGTGACAATAACACTTCATTATGTAGCAAGACCAGGAGATATTTATTCTGTATTATTTCTTGCAAATCCTTGACAGGCACCATAGATTACCCCTTTCTGTCATGTCTCTTTTAGGGATACAGATGATTTGAAAACACTCTTTTCATCCATGGGACGTCTCGCTCTAGTGTTGCGTTAAAGAACACCAACAGTCTGGTAAATAACATGTCCAAGTGACACATTGTTCGTTGGCAGGAAGTGGAGTGAAGGCGGACAGGTCACTGCCCTCAAAAACACTCAAGCGTATCTTAACCTCAACTCTGCCAGAGGGAAACTGAAAACAAACAAGAAAGGACAAAACTGAGCCAAACAAGTCTTATATATGAAGTATATTAGGTAGACTTATGTTGCCTTTTTATTGATTTTTCATATAGAGTTCATGTCTTATAAAGAGATGTGTGCGGGGTATTGTACAGAAGATTCTTTTGAACTGATATGCCCGAGAGGAGCAGAATCATGTCTTATATAATTTATCAGAAGTAAAACCCAACTTGTTTGATGTTCAGAAAAGCCTGCAGATGGACATTACACATTCTTGTAAAAGACCATCTAATTGCTGAGTGTGTGCAGGACTGGATAAAGTGTGCTAATTACTGTCAATTGTGATTGATAGATTGACGATCATTACCTTTAATGACTGTCATTTTTGCAAAGGGCATCAGGTTACAGATAACATATTATCCACCTGTACAGTGAAAAATGTGACATTTCTAGACAACCTGACTCAAATCATTAGAATATTTTGTCACAACCTGGCTTCAAAGCCCATTACAAAACGGGTACCTGCCGTTTTCACAGTCAACAAAAATAATTTATGAAAAAAACTGAGACTAATTAAACAGAAACACAAAATACATGGAGCATAAAGATCAGTGTGGATTCAGAGTTGTGAGATGTGCATGAGATTGGGCATAGTGTGTGAGTGCTGTGAGGTGCAGGAAAACAGAATCAAAAGAAAGATTATGTGATCCTTGCCCTACCCACCAGGCACCTGAGACATGGGCAGACAAAGAAAACAACTGACGGAAAAGGCCAAGGGTCATCACAGTTTAACACGCATCTGCTGCTGCAGTGTACTCTTATAAGAAGGGCAAAGACATATTTCAAACAATGAGATGATTTTTAAGTATCAGTGGGCTGCAAAACAGCACTGATTTTAAAGCAAACTCCCTTCAGATAAGAAGATTTAAAGCAGCTCTAAACTGGATTCTCTCCGTATTCATTATTGATTATGATGATGTCCATCACTTTAATAAACCCACAGCCATGTGAAATCCCATTTATTTCTGCTTTTGCTTCTTTCAAACCAATCAGAAGGCAAATTGTTGCCACAAAAAAAAAAAAAAAAATCAAACCACTTCTCCTGAACCAAAACAGTCACAGGAGAGATGCTTCTCCACTTTGAAATGGTAAAAATACTCCTGTACTTCTGTTTGCAGATTGGAGAGAAGATCGATAACAATCAAGGCACTGATTAGAAGAAAAGGGCCTATCTTGTTTGGATTGGCCTACATCAGATCTTTTAAAGTATTCAGGCCTGTGTATTACTAGTGTTTGGACAGATAAAGCCAGACATGTTGACTTTAAGTAGTGGTAACTAAAATAAAGCTTCTCTGCTTTTCCTATTATAGAAAACAAAGGTTTTCACATGTAAAGTTCTACTCTCATAAAGGAAATGGCTGTTTTCATGTTTCCATTTGATAACCCTTTTTGGTATTGATATTTCATATTTTATAAATCTGTCATAGAGAGTATGTGGGTAAAGCTATAGATATCTTACACACGTACCTGTCTTCTATAATGCACCAGACTGTAAGGATAAGCTCATCCATAGCTGCTGAGCGAGCAACAGTCTCAGTGATCCAGAGTGACTTTAAAGATGGCAGATCATCCGAGAACTGCAGATGAGAGATGAAAGGGGGAGGGAGAATTAGAAAAGGAGGACTGGAGGAGAAACGGGAAGAGATAGAGTGGGGTGAGGAGTTAATATCTCCCAAACGACATATCCTGCATATCATCCAAGTGAAATAACAGCAAGTCCATCAATGCAAATACGCACAATTACAGCTACTTGATATTTTAGACACGTCACAGGGATTTTGAGCTTGAACCTCAGACTGTGGTAGGAATCTGAGTATAACCAGCTGCTGTCTTGTGAAAGGATCAGCCCAATAATCTTTGTAATATTAAAAACACATTCATTAGTCTGCATGGTGAAGCAGGAGGATGTGGCCTTACTGAGCAACTGATTCCCAGTTTAAACACATGAAAGTCCTTCAAAACTGCACAGAGATTTCAGTGTATTTACTGTCCAAATTAGCATTCCTTTGCATCTCTTAAGCTAAGGGTTATATAGACACCTAATGGTAAATCCTACAGCACATTGTGTCCTTTAACAGATTTAAATGAATAAACTGTTGCAATTAAACCCTTACGTGCAGCAGTGTGTCATCCGAGCTCTGATGCTTTACCTGTCAGTTGAGGTTATCTACATTTTGAAGATGGAGCTCATGTCCAGCTTCATTTGTCGAGTTATTACAAAATTGGAGCTGATTTTTCAGGTGAAACAAACAGAATGTGAACATTATTTTTAAACATTTGACATTTGACTTAATTCCCTGAAGCTCCAAGTCATGTTTCATCTTTGTTAAGTTATGTGCGAACACAAATTAGATACTGCATTAGCGTGTGCCGAGCACATTAAAACCCATGTGCCCAATGTCTGGCTTATATTTCCAGTATGATTTAGTATTCAATGCTGTAGAAAAGAAAGAAGAAAAGAAAATCTGAAAAATTAAAAATAACAAAACCATTTTCTTTTCTAGTGAATGCAAACCTAATTATAGACACAAACATAGCAACAACATTTCTCCTTTCAGCCATGCTCAAGGGATCTGGTCATTGTGGTTACATATGATAATGAAAATATTCCTATTTGCTGACTCTGTTGTGGTAATGATCATAAAGAAGTAGCATTCAGTTCTATTGCAAATGTATTTCTCTGTATTCTTTGTGGAAATGATATAATAAAACCAGTGGTGATTTATGACATGGTAAACTATAGTGAAACGACAAAATAAGGATATTAGCTGTGGAGTTAGATATCTTATAAAAATCACCCACATGCGTGTGTTATCTCATTATAACTTCTGCATATTCGCAGATACCAACAGAGACTGTAAATCATTCCTGCAGCCTCTTAAGTTTTCCTGAAGACAACCACTTGTGTTCTTGAGACTAGAGTAAGGTTTAACCTGACAGCAGAACAAACTCTGAAGCTTTCATATAGCACCCTGTCCTGCCAATTCCTGTCCCAGTATTAAGATTAATTACAGAAGAGGCCGGTATGCTGGAATGGGAAATTATATGCCCCCAGGAACATGGCTCTTAGATGCTCTGTCTCAGTTAGTAGAACAGCTTTTAGATTGCTCTCACATATCCTTATGCTGAGCAAAGCGGGCATGGGATTGGTTGTGCTGGTCTATTCTATGGGTTTGATAATATCTGACAGAGACAGCTCAGGATATGATGACGCTGATTAAAGAAACTTTTACAGCATATCAGGTGTGGGTCCCCTTATCTTTCTAATCAGTTGTTAATCACAGTGAAACAATGCACCACACAGCTATGTGTGTTGTGATGCAGATCTGTCAGTACAAATGGTGTAAATGTGTCTGCCAGCATTTTGAACTGTGTTGTTGGAGTGTCATAGCTCACCTGGTGGTGATGAGGAAGTGGAAACGAATTAGGAACACAAAACTGACTTACAAACTATTTAAAGTCAATATGACAAACTTGTCAATAAACTGTTGCTCACAAATTCAACACTTACAGACTAACATCCATCATCCATTTAAGATGTTTGTTTTCCAGCCAGCTGGCAAATATAACCCCAATATTTACACTTGTTAAGCTCAGCTTTTGATCTTTACTAAATCTGGAAAAAGTGTCACTTTGCTGACTTGTTAGCTAAGTCTTTCAATTATTTAATCTTGTTTTTTTCTGAAAACTGTTGCTTGCTAAATGGCTATGAAAGAGGTGAGAGTGAAACATGACAGTAAAATTGAGGGTGAGACAGCTGAACAATCAGCTGAAAATCATGTGTACGTATTTGAAAGTACTTTCAAATAATAATTAAGTAGCAAATAAATATTCATAAGCACTTGAATTGAAACCATTTGAAACCATTTTGCTAGCAATTAATTCAAGGTTTTGTCAGGGCTTTTTTTTTTTAATATATTACAACAGCTTCCCTACAGAAAAAAAGATCTCATGACATGTCACTTTTACGGTTGTTGTTTTGGTGGTTTTACAGTTTGAGAAATGTTGTAAATCTTGCATCACATTGCACAAGGTTTGCTGCCCATTTTTCAAGTACTTCAAAGTTCCCGTTATTATCTTTTAGCTGATGTTTTATTCACACTGACACAAGTGGAATGACCGTCTTTCTACAAAACTGCTTTTTGTTAACAACTTTGCCTCATTGTTACTGCAGATTTAGCTTAAAATTTTATGCGCTGTGCCTCTGAAACATGCACCCACTGAAATAGGGTTACATGTGTAACATTTCTGTGTTTTTACTGAACCAAAGCTGCATACAGACAGTAGACTGATGACTATCACAGACTTTTCTTTCTTTCAATCATTACAGAAACAGCATCAAAGGCCCTTCATGTATTAGAGGAAAAGCTTTGACCAACTTGGACCAGCTCAACCACCCACTGTGAACATTACCAAGGGAAAATTCAGGCTGAGGGAACTGTAGGGGAGCAGAGGAAAGTGTAGCACCTGGCATGTTATGTAATGCAACCTCCTCATTGTTCATTGTGCAGCTCTGTGTGCTGTGATTTGCAGTCTGTGACACATTATGTCCTGGACTGTGTTCGATCCTCTCACCAAGGATGGAAGCTGAGCTGGGCAGCTGGTGGCTGCAACAAGCTTCAAAACTATTTCACACATGACAGAATCTAACAAAAATTTGAATAAATTCAGTTCTGAAGAAAGACTTTGAAGAGAACACTAATGACTAATGCAATTCTTTCAAAGCAAAAGGACAAAAGGGAATCCAAAATCTAAATACAATGGGCCCCAAAAGAGTGTACTCCACTATTTTGTGCTGGTTCATAAAGCAAATATTTCAAGCAAGATCTGTGATGAACTGTATAGAAGATGTGTATGACATAGTATAGGTAGTATAAAGTATAAAACTTGTACCTAAGGGTACATCTTTCACAGCTGAGACTAAAGAAGTCACCAGAGGTGACGAAACGTTTCTCCCACTGAAAACGCTACGTCCAGATGAACAGATTCACCTTCAGCTTTTTGGGATATTTCTGATGATATAGAATAAAATACTGTACATTTTATCAATGCTTGCAGCTTGCAGGCAGCAGCATTTATACAGTAAGTGTAAGTAAATGAAGGGCATTTTCCATCCTTCTTTTCCAGTGAGCTACTGTCATTGATGATACACTACCTAATTTGAAGTGTGAATCTATTGAAACAAGGTGCCAGCAGCAGCAGCAGCAGCAGCAGCATTATAGTGCAATAGCTGTGACACAGCATAAGTCAAATGTAAGCACAAAAGTAGCCTAGGTAGTGTTTTCCCCAGAAGTTTTAAGTAAAAGTATAAAATAACTACTTTACACTAAAATTTAACACTAACTAAAGTAATTTAACCTTGTAACTCTTCCTTGCACAATACTGTCACATAAGAAAACATTTTCTACCTAGGATGTTGCTTAAAGCCCCACCATGTAACTGCATCAGTAATTTCCATCCACTGTTTGCTCTTCCTGTCATATAGAGAGCAACTAGAGAGTGCTCCACTGACACTGGCTGGAGCCATTTGTTTACATTTGGGTCACACATCACCAGCTACTAGCATGTCCTCCTTCATAGCTTGTGTTCTTGTCTCAAGTAGTGAAACAGATTTGTTGCTTCTACCTTTAGCAGGAACAATTTTCTTCCATATTTTGCAAAGTACTGTGCTTTCTTGGAGGCTGTTGAAGTAGCTCTGGCTGACAGGCTGCTCTTGCTGTCAGACATGCCTGGGTTTGTCTAATTGTTGCATGCACTAGGGAACTAAACACGTTGTTATAGCAATGATATTGCCATGTGACACTCTCATATCACTTAAAAGTTTATATCAGTATTATCGCAGACGATGTGATATAGCACAGCCCTAGTCCAGAGAATGCGAGGTTGTTAATGCATGTGTTTTTAACAAGTGTACAACGTAGAGCCCGATATTAGCCATTTGCCGATATATTGGTATGCACATTTATAATGGGTAATGAATTCAAATTTAAAAAGTAAAGAAGGGACGGGAGAAACACTCTTCAACCCCGTTATGGGTGTTGGTGTTGCATATTGTGTCCACCAGAGGGCACTCTCTCTGCTGGCAACATATGTTTGGAATACCACAAACACAACAACCAGCTGATCGAGCAGAGTTGAGTAGACCATAAACAAGTGATCCACGACTTGATGTGACAATAAAACAGGACTATTTTTTAAGATGCATTGTCATATTACTTTAGTAAGGACTCATAAACTACACTATACATGTTAGGAAAGTCTGTTTATGTTTCACGTAAAAGAACAAATATCGACCAATATATTGGATTTTAAAATGACTAAATACTAGTATTCAACTTCAACTTTATTTATAAAGCGCTTTAAAACAGCAAATGCTGATGAAAGTGCTTAACATTAAAAAAACATTAAGAACAGAATAAGAATACAAAACCAATTATACAACAATCAAAAAAATCAACTCTCACACTGTGGCCAATGAAAAGAGGTGGGTTAGTATTGGTCTTAAAAATCTTGTATCAGTCAGGCTCTGGTAAAAAGCATTAACCTCTTCATATTTGGTAACTGGTTTTCCACTATATGTGTCATTGTCCTGGGTCTCTGACCCAGAGTTTGTGTTTAATGGACTCTAATTTCTGGCTTATTAACTATTCTCTGTTTTGGTTATGATCTAAGTTTTCATGTTTTGAGTCTTTGGTTTGGTTTTGAGCTTTCTGGGTCTTTCCTTTTCTTAGTATGCTTTTGAGCTTAGTTTTAGTTCTTGTACTTTTGTATTCTGGGTTTTTTTGGTGTTAGAGTTTTAGTTGCATTCAATTCCTTAAGTTCAGTTTATTCAGTCTCCCCTGTGTTCTCCCACATCTTATTTATTCTCTGTCACCATATTAATGTTCCCTTGTTTAGTTATTTCCTGTTTTATTTTGATAGTCTATTGTCTTGTGTGTGCTGTATTTAGTTTTGCCTTGCTTGTCTCGTTATCTCTGATTAGTTCCACCTGTCTACCCTGCTGTTCCCTATTTCCCTAATTAGCCTCCTTGTGTATAAATAGCTGTCTTTCGTTTGCTTCTTGTTGTGTTGTACTGTTTCCCAGCCTGTCCGCTCATCACTGTTGCGCCTTGTGTTTTTGGATTTTGTTTTCCTTTCCTTTTGGATTTACTGTTATAGGCTTTGTACCACCCAAGAATAAATGGCTTGTCTTTTGTTCCTGCACTCTGCTTCTCAGCCTCCTGCATTTGGGTTCTCACCTTTACTGCATTCCAAAATGTTACAATTTATGGTTTGAGACTTTAAACCCCAATATTGTAAATTAACTTTTACAAAAGCTCTTTTAGTCAGTAAAATATTAGACTGTTTGTACCACTAGTGTACCACTTTTTGTACCCTCAGCTACAGAGTTATACAAAAGGTATTCAGTACTGGGATCAATACTGAGATTGATGATTGACACAACAGTTGATGTAGACAATCAGAAGCTTTGGAGATATATAGCAAACTGTTTTATATATAGCAAACTGTTTATACATATATAATTTCTATATTTAACTTCAACATTTTTCAGTATGTGGCTTCTGGCTTCCACTCCTTTACATGTATACATTTTCTTTGTTGCTATGACAGTCAGAATAACTGAGTTGTGCATGTGGGAACTGTATAGAGCAAAAATAAGAGGCCTGGGAAACAAAATTGCAGGATTTGAACAGTGCTTTTTGAAATTGGCAAAAATATCTGCTGAGGACAAGAGGAGAATACCAAGGAGAATTACTGGACCAAGAAGTAAGGCAGTAAACAATAACAATAAGTATCCATCTATCCATCCATTTTCTTCCACTTATCCAATTCAGGGTTGTGGTCGGGCTGGAGCCTATCCGAGTTGTCATAGGGTGGGCTAGCTAGGGTATGCTCTGGACAGATTGCCAATCTATTGCAGGGCTAAATATCAGAAAATCAATATCCATCAATACATTTTGCAAATAAAGTTTTTGCAAGGCTCCCATTCCACATGTCCCTCCTCAAGGATTCTCGTTTGTTTCTTGTGTACAAAAAAGCCCTTTTACACAAGTATAAAAATTAGAAAATTAGAGAAATATAAGAAAGAATGAACTAAAACGTGTTAACAAACAACTGTCCCAAGTAAAGAGTGTACTACTCAAAACAAAATACTATGTATCATGCTATTTTTAAAATTGTGAAATGTGGGTAACTAAACTTAAGAAATACTAACATTGAATGGTGGCTGGTGGAGCCACCACAAGGTCACAACCTTAGGGGACCGCTTCTGAAATTTTATGTAGATGTGAGCAAGCAGTTGTGTAGGATAACCTATAACAATCTACCCATATCCTTTAACTGAAATTTTTAAGACACCGGCATTGATCGGTTATCAACCAGAACCAAAGCTGTGACAGAAGACATGGAGGTCACAGCCTTTCCACATCAGTTTGTATACAAATAAATAATCTCATTTTAAGACATAACTGCTCCTGTTGCTGCTCACTGCTATGTTTTAAACTTACAGAACTAAAGTGAAATTTTCTTCTTTTATGTTGTTCAGCTGACACATTCACATTTTTTAGCCCTTTGAGAGTTACAGAACCATATTTCTGTCCTTCATAATCAATAGTATTTGGCAGGTATTGTTAATGTCACAGATCTCACCAATACAGATGATTCACAGTAATCAACAATGTAACCCAACTCTGAGTCATCACTGCGGCTTAAATAGCAGATGCTGGGAAGAATTAAGAATAATGGCTTCATGTTAGCACCAGATATAAGTATCAGTCATGTGAGGATAAATGATGCAGTCAAGGGAAAGTGAAAGTCTTCTGCTTCTTTGTAAGACCTGATAACTCTTTCCAAACATATCTCGTCCTTCACCAGGATGTCAGAGTGAACCTGATTCAGAGACAAAAGAATGCAATGATTAAATTCCTGCCTTCAGCCACGGGGAAACTCGAAACTCGAGAGGATAACACAAGCCAAGGTCACTGCATTCACATTCCAAAACATGGTTTCTTGGGTCTGTTTGCTTGTTGTTGTTTCCTCTGAGCCCACTGTTAAAAAATATGAAACATGGAGAGGAAGGAATACCAGAGACAAATCAGTGGGAGAACTATCAACATGGTGGACTGTAATCTATTACAGTGACGTTCCCAAGGATCAAAAGCAATGAGCTGCTGACTGTTTAATAAACTGCAAGCTTACACTGCAGTATGGTCTTAACTATGATTCATTACTGTCACTGCATCTTCTATGAAAATAAAAGAGGCGCCTGAGGAGGCTGCTGGATTCTAGCCACACTAAATTGCTGTAAATTGCCTCTGCATTACATGTAAAGACTTTTTGTGGAGTTCATTTTGCTCTGTTTTCTTTCCCGTTCCCTTTATTTTACCACCAATTAAAAATGCATGAAAGTAGGAGTTTTAAGATCCTCATGAGTTGCCAGGGGGTTTTCAAGTTTACACACTCAAGGCACAGTTTGATATTTTATTCATTAACGTGTTTCCTCACGTCATAATTATAGAGGTAGACTTAAGGAGCTCGCTTCTAAGTCAATCCTGACATTTCTTATTTCATGGGGCGCAAACTGTAATGACTCTTCTCCAGTTCTTATGAGCTTCATCTGATCTTTTACATCAACAGCTAAATGAACTCTTTAGAACATTGTGGCTCTATGGAGATGATAAGAGTATGTATATTGAGGTTAGAAATCTGTAGAATGAGATGTATTGCATTACTTATCACTTGAAATTATTTTATTTTATGTCTAAAATAAAAAAAAACAGTCAAATCTGAAATTCTTTTTCATTTTATCCACTGAGAATCTGAAAATGTTTGTTTTCAAAAGAACCATTAATCACTTAAATATGCATTTTCATCTTGGTATCTATGTCTCAAGAATATGCAGTTCTTACTGTACAAAGCTCGAGTAAGTATTGCTTATTTGCATTTTAAATACCAGAATTAAAAAACAAAGGTAGTGCTTATCACTGTAGAAAGCCTGTTTGGGAAGCCAGCCAGAGACTGGTAGGAAGTGAAGGAGAATGCTTGAAACTCAGCACACACAGTAGCAGGAGCATGGGCTCTGGTTTAGGGTGCTGCTCTGGTTAAAGCCAACACTTGGCTGACTCATTACAGCACCGTGAGTACACTCATTAGTCAGTTTCTGTGGACACTGAAAACAGCTTAAAAGTGCCTTAAATGGTCACCAAAATTTACTGTGTACTAAAGCACTCGAATTATTCTTCAGAGTATGGGGCAATCTATAATTCATTCAGCCAGGTTCATTGTTATTCTCACTGGTGAAAAAGAGACTCTGGGGAATGTGATTGGGTCTCTTCTTACTGTTAATTAGCAGAGCAGAGAGGTTGGCTTCTTTTTTTTTTACTTGTCATGAACATGACACAAGGCCGTTAGTGAGTGCAGAATTTGATTCATTGTGATATAGCAGAGATACAATCTGTAGTTCACTTTTCTTTTTAAAAGCTATCTTTTAAGCTATCTTTCAGCAAGGAAATGTGAATAAAAGTAAAAAAA
>VUQS01022505.1:11743-22843 GCA_015108495.1 Heterochromis multidens | reverse complement strand
GCAGTCAAGTCCTTCTGGGTTTGTCCACAGCCTCAGTATGTGTTCGTGGTTGTGTTTAATTGAGGGGTTTCAAGGACACACAGGAACCTCGGAACCGAATAAATAAGCACAACTCAGTACAAGGGAGGCTGTATTCATCCACATTAAACCAACAGAATTCACCAGAGATTGTTATGAATAGTAAAGCAGTTTTAAATGTATCTTGATGTCAACCACAATGCTCTTCTCAAATGTTACAAAAATAGAACTACAGGAGTAGGGATATATCCTCTTCAAACACTATTAGGTTTATCATTCATTCAACTTCAAAGCACAAGGTTACATTACGTAAATATGTAAGTGGAGATGGAGTATTTGCATCAGGGTCATAAAGAAAAGAAGATTATTTCCTCTTTTAAAGCTGCATTATCAAGAAGCTCCATTTTCTGTATATTCAGAAACTATTTGCAGGAGCTTTTACTGCTTTCTTGCTTTCATGAGCAATCAATAGCATTTGTGCTTCTGATCAAATTTTCATTTCACTTTTTATAATGCTTTAACTGCAGGATATAATAACAAAAGCACTTATTTAGATCTTAGAGCCTCTAAAGGCTCAACTATCATCCACTGTCAGCTCCTGCAGGTTTTCAGTATTGTAAGGGGGGTGAAAGAAAATGGGGGAAAAAAACAAATGACAAAGTGTTAACTTTAGAGATTTGACAGGCAATAAAGAATCCCAGGCCAAGCTTAACAAAAATATTAGACCATTTCCCTAAGCCCAGGGACATATTAGTGAAGTTGGAGGATATTCATTCATAAATAAATAATGGTGAAACAGCTTATAGGGACATCTGGCTTTATATTCGTATTAGCTGCTGTGCTCATGAAACCATGTATCATGATAAAGAGGATTCACAGCACTGAGCCTCTTTAAAGTATAGTTCCTTCAAGCCTTTTCTTCCCATAGAAAAACATAACATTAAGAATCATTTTGTATTTCTTATCCAAATCCAATAATGTGAAGGTTTAAAGCAAAAACATAGATATCCAATCGACAGAACATACCTTATGTCAGGCTGGAAGTTTGTGTTGGATCTACTCTAAGATATACAGTTTACAAACTTGTCCATGCATGACCTTTGCCGTTTTTACTCTACTACCTTGCTTATTAACTTTCCAAAGGGTGATCATAAAACTATGTCTGTAAATTTCTGGACAGTGACATAATTTTCCTTTGTATGAAATGAAACAAGATAAATACAAGTTCAGACTCAACAAAATTATTGCATTCTCTTTTGAGGAACTGCATCCATTTGTATACAAAGCCAATCCTTTGCTATCATTCAATCTTTATCCTTTTTGTGATGCTCTGCCGGGCTTTTACTGCAGCTATCATCAGTTGTTTGTTCTTGGGTCTTTAGCCTTTAGTTTTATCTTCAGCAAATGAAATGCATGCTCAATGAGGTTGAGATCAGGTGTTTGAACCATTGCATAACATTCCACTATCTGACCTTCAAAAACTCCTGGCTGCATTTTGCAGTATGTTTTGGGTCACTGTATCTGTGCTGTGAAGTGCTGCTCAATGAACTTTATTCCATATGGCTGAATATGAGCAGAACATATTGCTCTACACACTTCAGAATTCATCAGAATTCATCCAACTGTCACATCATCAGTAAACACTAGTGTAATGAGCTCCCTGTATTTGCTATCACAAGGTCATTTCTCTATGGTCAACTTGCATAAGGACATCCGTGCCAGCTGGAAAGTGTTATTCACTTGGCTTGAGATTTTCTTTACTATGGAAAGGATCCTGTGATCAACAACCACCATTGTGTTCTGCGGACATCCAGGACATTTGATGTTGCCAAGTTCATTTGTGCATTTTTTCCCCCCAGAATGTATTAAAACTGTTTATCTGACCACCCCTAAAGTTTCTGCTCTCACACTGTTGGATTTGCTTTGTTTTTGCAGCCGGTGGTCTATTTCTTTTGCACTGATATCTTCTAATCTCCTAAAATAGGGACCTGTGTATGGAAATTCCTTTAATTGCCCTTTTAACCCATTGAATTAAAAGTGAGAGTCTGGACTTTATTTTAAAGCTATTGTGATGATGTACAGAAACAAAATAATGAAAACTGTCTCATTGTTGAACTGTAATGGCTGATAAAGACAACGAGTTCTCCTGTTGTCTGGCAGCTGCCCCTTCATTCTACGGTGGTACTTGCTGAAATCATGCTGTCACATTTTGTCCCTATTTAATGTGTGATGTTCTCTGATTGGAAATACTAAAACTTTAGCAATTTTGAGTTTGTTTTTTTTTTTTTTCCTGACTTGTTGCAACAACAATATGGCCCACAACTAAGAATGTAATTCCTCTAGAATTAAATGGAATTTAAATGTATTTTATCTGAAATTATGATTTGATTATATTTACCTACAAATGCTTACCGGTAGATACACTAGAATAAGAGGGTAAGTTTTTACAGGAAAGAAGAAAAAAATGATACTGTAAGTAATTTTAAGTAGTGAGTAACTTCCATGCATTTCAGCATAAAAATAAACAATATTTCCTCAACTTATTCTGTAAATCCACTGTACTTTTAAGGGTACTGGCTGTATTATAGAGTGGCTTAACCTTCCAGTCTTATATCGTAATTACACATTATTTTGGTGTGCATGAAGGATTTTTCTCTCTTCAGCTGTACTCTGATAATACATATAAATTTGTGATAATGACTGTTCTCCCTTTCCTACTGACAATAAAAAATAAACACCGTCAAATATTGTAGGTTATAGGCCTATCTGATCTACATATATGATGTTGTGTACTACGTAAAATTACTTATAGTTTAATTATTTCTTCTTCCTGTAAAAACTTGAATCGTTACCCCCTTATTCTAGTTGTAATTTCAGATATTCTATAATTAAATGGAATCTATTGTTACACAATTAGTCATGGGCTGTATTATAAAGTGCGAAGTCTCTTATTCCAACAATATTTCTGTGATATTTTTTATATTCAAAAACTGATTTGTATGTTTTTGTAAAGCATGGAAGGTTTCCCCTTATTTTGTCCTCTGAGTAAAGCAGTATGGCTGCAATTGCATCAGCTACAGTAATCAAATAAGTACTAATTTTTAAGAAATTGCTTACAACATTGATGTTCATTTTACATTATTATTCCAGAAATGTATGCAAATACAACTATGCAAATGAAGCATTCAAGTACTGACTTGCTCATTGACAGGTTCAGGCATGTTTTATCCCACATTGATAGTAATATGGCCAAAATAGAGACTGGCCATCAAAGTCATAGTGAAAGGGCTGTTACTATAAATCTACTAAGCTGTACAAAGGCTCATTACACCTGTCTGATTCTGGTCATGCAACCACAATAACATAAAGAGATTTTTAATACATGCTGCATGCTATTGCTGCAAACTCCTGGGATTCCTAGTCATACTGATACATAATATCTGTAAAGTGATCTTAAAAATAGACCAAAAGGATTTGTTTTTTCTATTCTGCATTATACTGCCATATACTGATACTTGAATACTTCCATATATTCTCAGAAATAAGGTGCCTGCTGAAGTGAAAATCTTGTGTCAGAAGCTGTTTCTTGTGTGTGATACACAAAGTAATTTGGTGTGGCCATAAGTATCTGAAAGATCATCCACCTTTCCACAACACTTACTTGTTCCTTGAAGTGGAGAACCAGGCAATATCAACTTTTAAAATCACTATTGTGACGTTAAACAAATCATTTTTATAAGCATGTTATTTTCATAAGAGAAGAAAAATCCGTGCAACACTGTAACAGCATTGTGATTGGATGTGCATGTGTGTACGTATCTATATTAAAATCAACTCACCGTTCGGATGGCTCTGATCAACATCAGGAAGAGTGACGATTTCTCTCAGTGCTAATCTTGGGGTATTTGCTTTGTCTGAAAACACTAGATAAGAAAGGAAAGGAAATGACAGCAGGGAATAATAAAAAAAAAAATTCAATAAGAAGACAAAGAACAAAAAAAAGAGAAAAATAAAAGATTCCATTTTCTTTGAAATTTTACTCATCCTGAAGCACTGATGGATCCCCAGGTGTTTAGATCTAAGTCTGCAGGTACTGAGTACCATTCAACAGTCCTGATGACAGGGGGGATATGGCCTTCAGCCAAAAGACCACACACATGCCCACTCACATATACACACTTTAGTGAGGGATACACCACATCTGCAGTTGCCCCACCTCCACTCTGCTCTGCTGGTGCCTTGGATCACTGCTCATGTTGTCCAACACTGTTCCGCCTGGGAAAGATCTCAACTATCAATCTCCAAGCTGTCAGCCAAGCTGACCCATCGGACCCCAGACAAATCCTGCAATAGAAATCAAACAGCCCTTCTTCTCTGTATTGAAAGTCTGTTGCTGTTTTGTCCTGCTTTGAACATTACCCCGATTGAGTGGTCTTGGGCATCGAGAACAAATAAAAACTCAACCTTAAAAGCGACAACAGGAAAGGAAAATAAGCAACTAATTGGCTGCTACAAAGAGGAACATCACAATGAATGCTTATACTAGGGTAGCAGGTTTTATGTCAGATTTAGTACATTTTTTCAGCACTTGTCAAAACCTTTCAGTGTTTATAAGCACAACTGGCGAGAAATGTCTTCTTTTTAAAAATCTTTAAATTGACTTTTGCTGAACACAACACACCTTCCCTTTTTATTGAATAAAATGACTTACTGTCACTGTAACTGTTCGCAACTGCCACTATCCTTTTTTTATATGTGAGACCTCAGTAACTGCGAGGCCTAGACACTTTATAATCTGTTGTTACAGACAGGTTCATGTTGGTGACCTTTATCTGTGCCGGCACATGCATATTATGCTTAGGGTCTTGCACCTCTCTGCTCGTACCTCTCTGTCTCTGTCTTCCTCTGGTCCTTCCCTTGAATTCTAACCTCCTTTTCCTGCCTTCTAAAATCAATTATTATTGATTTTGCTGCTCTCTCTGGGGTGGAGTCAAAAGAGGGTACAAAGGAGATAAAACCACAGGCGAATTGCTAAAGTAACTCCACTGTACCACAGGGGACTGGTATTATCATGAGAGAAGAGTCAGATGCTGCTCTGACTCCATTTAAAAGCACTGGAGAATAAGAGTAAATGGCATCTTCTGCTTACCAGGAAATTTAAAATGATGCATGAGGTGGATGTCGGCCAGGAGCTGACTGGCTGTCCTGTTTGATAGCGTAAGCTGAGATGTTGATAACAATCAGACAGACAGACAGACAGAGATGGAGAGAGAGAGAGAGACAGAGAGAGAGGGACTCAGATGCCTCAAAATTTAGGTACACACCACTATGGATTAACTGCTGCTTTAGGATGACCCACGACAGGGAGGCAGCATTGAGGCCTCTTTACATTTGGCTCCTAAATGCTGATAGTTCTTCAAGTGATCTGGTTATGCACTTGTTCACAATTGCCTCTACGTACTGTGATATCAGAAGATAAATTGGTCCGTGAAAGATAATTTTTGCAGGTACATAACTCATCAAATTGTTGATCAGAACAAAAGTAATGAAGAATTTGACTTCAAAGAATTTGACTTTGAATTAACAGGGATGGAAAGAAACTGAGTTCATGCACTTAACTGCCATTTGAGGAAAAATTAACATTTATCAAAGAGCATTAATATGACTTCTTAATGCAATATTTTATAGGAAAAAAGAATATATAGTATGCTAAACTAATATATTCATATTTTACAAGGCCCTTTTCACATTGTAAAGCTAAACAATCAATTTATTTAAAACATAGTAAATCTTTAGTGTCTCAAAGCTGGTGGTTTGAGGTATTACTGTTGAGAACTTCATCATGTTTTACCACCTGCCTGGAAAGGACCTACATTTTATCTGATTTGTTACAAAGTATTGACTGAAAATTTTATCTTTTCAACTTGTCTTGGGAACATGCTCTGCAATTCATGTTGCTCATTAAAACAAAACTCATCTGACATCATGTTTCAACTAAAAAAAAAATAAATTAAAAAATCCCTTTTCACTGACACAAAGTCAAAGATGGAAAAAATTTGACAAGTGGTTACTTCTCTTAGTAAAAGCTAAGCTCAGACGTGCTCCCATCTGCACATACCAGCCCCTGCATCTCGATATTCTGCGACCAGCGAAAGCTTGAAATAATAACCTTGTCCAGAAATTTAGAGCCTCTCATGTATTGCAAAGCCTTGAGATCTCAGATAATACACAGTCTCTGCAGCAGCAAGACAATAAGCAGTAGATTTTGTGTGCTCATTCACTTGGACGCCCAAATTCAACTGCATTTGAAATTGATAAAAGGGGGATCTTTGAACGCTAAAATACATCACCTTTAAGATGTATCTGATGCTGGTACAGTACATTTTATGACAGTTTCAAAAAGAGAGACACTGTTTTTTTGGAGGTAGGCTTTGAACAGTGTTCTGAAAACTGAGCACACAAGAGTTTGCCTGACTATAAGTGAGACAGGCTTTTCTGACAGCAATGTACAACATTTTGTCTTCAATACTCTTATTTTTTTTTAATGATTTATAAATCAAGGAAATACAAGAGATGCATATGGAGTCATGCTGTGGACAAATTTGTTAGAGAAAAGCTCCCCCTAGTGTAGGAATAGCTATACCTGAATATTACAAAAGCAAAAACACAATGACACCAATAAAACCAAGATACCAGTTTCAATATTTTTAATCAGATTTTTCCATTTATACTTGCATGGATTAACCAACAAAGTATATACACATTCGTTCTTTTGGAGAAAAAAAGTGCATATATGATTTAAAAAAAAAAACAAATAAATTAACAGAAGGCTTTGACACAATTTAATGAACTTGAAACTGACTGTTTCAATTGTAAAAATATGAAGAAAAAAAGCATGTAAACTAAAATAAAGTCAATTCAGACACTGCTGTCAGTAATAACTTTATGAACCTAGCTCAGTAAGGAATACAGTAAGACTTTAGAATGAAAACAAATCTCCATAAATGCAGCGTACTGTATTTTACAAAATGCGTTATAATTTATACAAAAAGTGAAAGCTCAAAAAGTAAAAGGAGAGGCATGCTTTCATTTCGAACTGTAGTGTTATAATAGCTTAAAAAATGAGACTCATGACATTCATTCATCAAACAGCTCCTTAGATTCTGTAATCCAAAGATAGAAACTGTCCATTACAATTTGCTTTGCTTAAGGCTTCTGAAAAGTTTCAGCATCCTTTATTTGTAGTGTTTCCAGTTGAAAAATGCTCTCAAAAGCCCCTCAAATCCACAATAGCTACTTTAGTCCATCCAGGTGTATTTCTGTAGTACCTCGGCATCTGCAGAATCTTAAGTCTGTACCTCAAATGTAGAATTATGGTAGTTTTGCTACTGGAACTTTAATTCAGGAGTTTAATGTTTAACCAAAAGTGATGAATGTAACATCATTACTTTTAAGCAAAACAAAATGTCCATGTCACAACAATAACTCGAAGCAGGATTTTCTAATCCTAATTAACTTCTGCAGGGAAGCCTGAATGCATTTTACAACTAAAGTGATTAACGTTTAATACCCACTTCACCAGTCATTAGAAAAAATGGCACTGCTTTAAAACATTGGAAGTTACTGTTTGTTGATAAACTGTGTACAATAAAAAAAATAAAATAAAAACATCAAAAGTATTAACCTATTAATATGTCACTGCTCATGTACTGTGTTATAAAACTATAAATTTACTATCTTTCTTTATTGCATTGAGCTACATATCTATTTTATATGAGACAGACCACATCTTCAATGCAGTTGAGAACATGGAAACAGGGGTTCACAAACTGTTCACTGAAACGAACTAAAGGAAAGAGTTATCACGATACACACATACATAATGAGTCTATCTAGTGACCAAAGAGAGATAATCGCATCCATAGTGTTGTCTCTGCTGGTGTACAACAGTAAATATTAAACAAGTAAGACAATAACCCACCACTGTGGTAGGAGCACCCAGAGAACACAGATCAGCAGAATTAAATAACAAAGTGAGAAAAAAGGAAAAATAAAAACACTAAATGACAGAATTCTATATGCAATTAGTTCATTAAATAGATTTTTATATAGGCAACATTTTTTTAAGTTTAATCCTTTAAAGCAATGATGAAATATTCTATATTTTACAGTTTCTAAATATTGGAATGGCGTGCAAATTAAGCGATTGAAATATACCAGCCATGCTTTGCTTTCTACTTTACACAGCTGCAGAATCTTGCATAGTTAAGAAAATACATGCATTAGCGTTTTCATGCAATACTGCATTCCTTAATCATTCTCGGTTTTGTACATTGACAACAAATTTACAAAAAATAAAAAAAATAATTAAAAAAAGACAGATAACTGCCGTGGACATAAAGCTAGGAGACGATCAATCCTGTAATTGGTAAGTGGAAATCTTACATTTTGCCCTGAATTTTGATTTCTTATTTCAACTATTAATAAGTTCAGTGGCCCTCAAAAGTGAGTTTGACGCTTTTTCGTAAATCAAACTGAATCTAACTGCTGATTGTTATAATCAGTGATTGTTATATTTCTGTTTTTGTTTTTTTGCTTAACCACTGCAATCCTAGTCAATGAAGTAGTGTTTTTATGATTGGAAGTCACTGATAAGTTTCATGTTTGGCAGCAGGACTGTAAGAGGTGTGCAATACACTTCCAGATTTCTTTCAAGAGTTTAGACTGTACAACACCACCAATTTTAAGTCAACAAACTGCTTGCCATTAGGAACTTTAACTGCAACTGCTAAATCAACAGCTCTCATATAACCCTACATTATCAAAACAAACCCAAGATATAAAAATGGGTGAAAACAGCTTGTAGCTTTTAGTGTTCAGTGTATACAGAAAAAAGCCAAATAAAAAGGTTTGAAGGCATCCGCACCTCAAACCACAAACTGTATTTACACATTATGAACAGTGTATTATAAACACTATACATTATGACTGAGATTGTCTACTGCTTCATGGGATAATCCAATAAATTGTTTATGTAGCAAGCAAATTTATGGACAAACAAGTCTAATGGCATGGCCAAGCTCTAAAATACACACTAACCACTAAATTTCAATTACAGACTTGTAAACAGGCAAACAAGAAAGGGAAAGCTAACTTAAAATGATCCTGCTTTGATCCAAAGTGCCATTGACAGGTTCCTGATAGATTAGACATGTTAAGTAGAAAAGAGCAGCTACAGGAATACCACCACATTTAAACAGCTGTATGTAATATATATGGTCTGTTGCAGCTTGAATGTCAGAGTCAGTCCATGTTTTTTTTTTTGTCTTAAAACAGTACAGAGGAAAAATCCCAGGTCTGCAGCAGATACCTTTTTATGCAACCCCACACTAACACCAAAGATTAGTACACTATGTTAAGTCACAGAAGTAGCGATAAAAACGTCCTGAGGATAAATAGGATGTTCATCACTTAAAAGGTAAACTGACTGAGACAATCTTCAAAAGCTTCCCCTAAATGTCAGGTTTGAGGCTGGTTTAATAAGTGCCCCAGTTATAAGCAAATAAATTATTATTGGAGGTTTACAAGATGTTTGACCAGATGCTAAATCCAAGTCAATGTTTAATAGGTGTCTTCAATAAAGACATGAAACATCATTTAATATTGCTCAAGCAAACTTTGTTTGTCTAAACTTGACAATTAATGCAGCAAACCAGGTGAGCCCACTTGCCTTTGTAGATAAAACATTGCTGGGTATAATTTGAGCTGGAAGCGTCACCATGTAGTAATTTACCTGCCAACAGTGCACTGATTAACAGCATGTTGTGTCTCTTTAAATACACACCACAGAACACTGGCATTGCTATTGTACTTACAGCTATTCATTATTATCCAATTTAAAAAAAAAACAAAAACAAAAAAAAAAAACACCTGTCAAATTTTTAAAATCTAACACCCCATACAGACCATTTAAATAATACACTTAACTGTTTAAAATGAAAGGTATTTTCTCCAAAACCATCTGAGAACCCAATGTAAACCTGAAACCTCATTTATGCTACAGAGAAAAAGTGAGAAACATACTGTAGATACCCAACTAAAAAATGTTAATGCTAGAAGTAAAACCACTTACTAATGGTTTAATTATGACACAGTCACATTCATTCTTTTGAAAACATACACTATAGTTGCATCTAATGTATAAGTGTTGCCTTACAGGTGGGGCAGTTCTATAATGATAAAGCTGATTGTTCACAAAAAGGCCAGCGAGCATCATGATATCAGCGCTGATAATATTCTATCACTGCTTTTAACTTTACTGCAAAACTAACATACCATGTTGCATCTGCTATTTTAGCATACATGTCCATATTTGGACAACAACCACTCCATGACAATACATGTGTAGGTCTATGATCAACCAAATGGCTCATTATCAATATTCTGATTTAGGCTGATGAAGAACAAAATGAAAAATATTCTCCAGTGAGGTACCACAGGTTATGATAAACAATACCTACAGGTTTTCTGAAATGTGTGGTCACAGTTCTGAACGTCATCATTTGAAAGAATGCTCATTTAAGAAATAAGAGCTAGTGGAGCAGTGGCATTTTAGAGCACCAGGTGAAATAAAGGAGTGATTTCTTACTAAAAATGACCCCTGAAATATTGAGATGAACGTACCCCTTTATCATTTCAAGTCTAAGGCCTGTTTCCTCTACTGTTCGATATGTCTCGAAATTACTAAAATAATAATTACATAATTATGACACTACATCTTTACAAAGTGCGAACAAAACATTCCTACTCAGTGATGCATACAGTAGAAGACTACTATGTTGCCAAAGGCAATTATTTGTTTTCATGTACAGCATTGAAAGGCGCTTAAGATTATTTTCATCTTGCTCATGGAAGGAGAAAAAAATGGGTTACATACCATATACTTTCTGTCAATAAATGTACAGACACATATACATATATACTTTGATTGTAAAGGGTTTCATTCCAAAAAAAACTATCCATTTAATGCAAAAGTACTTCAATAAAAATGTAAAAAATAGATTTCTATCAAAAAAGTACTAG
>VUQS01022500.1:9540-24394 GCA_015108495.1 Heterochromis multidens | reverse complement strand
TTTATCAAAAAGGAAAGTTTTAAGCCTAATCTTAAAAGTAGAGAGGGTGTCTGTCTCCTGAATCCAAACTGGGAGCTGGTTCCACAGAAGAGGGGCCTGAAAGCTGAAGGCTCTGCCTCCCATTCTACTTTTAAATATCCTAGGAACCACAAGTAAGCCAGCAGACTGAGAGCAAAGTGCTCTATTGGGGTGATTTGGTACTATGAGGTCTTTAAGATAAGATGGGACCTGATTATTCAAGACCTTGTATGTGAGGAGAAGGATTTTAAATTTGATTCTGGATTTAACAGGGTGCCAATGAAGAGAAGCCAATATGCGAGAAATATGCTCTCTCTTTCTAGTCCCTGTCAGTACTCTCGCTGCAGATGTATGATGTATGCTGAGGCATGCAGCAATTATTGGAGTAAATCACAATGTGCACTTTGATGAACTTTTAATGTGCAATAATGGACTTTTTTTTAATGCATACAGTGGCAGTGAATGTATGGCACAGTAGAAATACTGGGAAATTGTGATGCACATTGTGTGCGTGAATGAAATTAACTGTTTATTATTTTTATTTATAGTATAACTTATTTATTCTTATTTTTATATTCACAGAGTACAATTCTTGAGTGGAAATAATTTCATTGTATACTTCTTTTAAAACGACAATAAAGAATCTTGATCTTGATCTTGATGACTGCCGCAAGTCCACTTTTGATTTTTGAGCTGTGGTTGGCACAAGCGATTTATGGAATCAAGATCTACTTGTTCAGAATCATGTGTGGTATCTCAGTGAATACCTGGCTGGTCTTGCTCTTCCTGATGAATGTGTTTCAGTCGACATTAGGCGTAAGGTCATTACAAGACTCAAGGAGGAAGGCCTGGAGAACCCCACTCAACAGGTACATGTAGACCTCACAGCAAAATGAAGCCATAGCTGCCAAGATTGTGGCAGATTCTCTCGTGCTTTCCTCAAGCTGCATTTTTGCAAGGCTAAAACTGAGAAACTGACAATCCCCTCACGCAGATTCACATTCAAACCTAATTTAGAATCCGCAGTTAAGTGAACATGCATGTCTTTGGACTTTGGGAGGAAACCAGAGTAGCTGGGGAGAACCCAGGTACGCAGAGGGAGAACATGCAGACTCCACACAGAAAGGCCCCAGAAGGCTCCACTGCACCACTGTGCTGCCTGAGTGGCACTCATCCAGAAGCAGAACCAACCAGATCTTGACGGAGGACGTGCAGCAACGTCAGTATGTGCTGGAAGTTATTGAGTAGCATCATCAGTTCCCTTATGTGAAGAAGACAAAGACTCATCAACTCAATATTGATGATTGATCATTGCAGAAACTAGAGGCAGCTGACACTTTATGGACTCTTCTTTATCTGTCAGTGTGGTGCTGAGTCTTTGTTTCAAACAGAAATGTTTCCCATGCTGGTTTTCTTCGTACTCTATCGAACATGGGCAAACTATTTTAATCAAGAAAGTCCACATTTTTATTTTGGTGTACTACGGACGCCTGCTGTAGAGGTCAGAGTATGTACAAGTTATCCCCGTGAACCAATAACACAGGCTTCAGATAGCTCTGAATACTTTATTTAGACTTTTGTTTTGTTTAGTTTTTTTTTAACTCCTGAAACTGTACAATGTCAAAGTGGTGAAATATCCTTATATAGTCATCTCAAGCACAGACACTCCAGCACCTGCTGTTTAAACTTTCTGTGTGAAAGTAAATAGCCAATCACAAGTAATTTAGCTTAAAAGGAGAATTGCCGTAAAGGACCAAACAAACACACAGTGGACATCAGAGTGGCGTTCTCCATCTTTTACACAGTCCATGCCTTTGACTTTATAATCAGTGATTGAAGGGAGCGGTTTAGTTACAAACTATTGAACTAAAAATCATCCAAAACCACAAAACGTATGCATTTATTGTTGTGTATGGGTTAAACAAATACGGTAAAATGTGTTAGTGACTTTTGAGAGAACTGGATAAGCACACTGTGCAACTGAAGACCATAAAAATCCCACTGCTTCACTTCTAACTCACTGTAGCATCGCAGTCATATTCAAATACCTACGTGATTACCAAAAATCAGATAACAGTCATTTTATTCAACGCTCACTTAACAGTCTTGAATTACATGCAAACGAAGCTTTAAAAAATTGAAACAATGAACCACAGTGCTGACTAAAAACTGCTAACAAACTGTTTTGTGTGTGTAAAGTACAACAAACGTGGTTTATGTCCTAACATGAATACGTTTGGAATATAAAGGTGAGCTTTTATGCCACAGCCTGAAAAATAAACAAAAGATGAACGAGTCCCACCTCTGCATCTCTACTTCAGCTTAATCTGCCTGTTTATTTTCACAATGGTGACTGACTGCTTTGAAAGCACCTGTCCAAGCATGACTAAAACCAAGGCACTCCTAACAGAGAAAAATCCTTCCTTCTGTGTCATTATTATGCTTTTCTCTGCACTGTTGTTCTCTAATAAATGCGTACTGATTCATGTAGAAAACCAGCTGTTGTGACTCTCTTACTACAAACTAAAAACATCCTGACCAAGCCTGTTGAATTTCACACGATAGAAACTGTAAATACAGGCCTGATAAATGCTCCCATATCCTGAACACACAGCATGCAGAGTCTCTTG
This sequence comes from Heterochromis multidens, assembly GCA_015108495.1. Taxonomy (NCBI): domain Eukaryota; kingdom Metazoa; phylum Chordata; class Actinopteri; order Cichliformes; family Cichlidae; genus Heterochromis; species Heterochromis multidens. The sequence goes on along the minus strand of VUQS01022500.1, from coordinate 21,746 downwards.
TGGTGCTATTTTTGGATTTTGATTAGACCCATAATTATGTGGTACTCTCACTGAAAAGCTTGCTGGGTGACTTTCCTGCACAAATCCATGCAATCATGCAAAGCAGATCCTATTAGACTCAGAGTTTTTATATATCCTTTAATACACACATATATCCAGCATTAATTTAATGCCTAAGCTCCAGCTTTTAGGGCATCTACAGGCATGTTCAACATGCTTGGAGACGTTTAGGCTTAGATTCACTTAAAACGAGGCTACAGAAAATACAACTTTGAGGATTGAGGTGATCTTTGTTTACTTTGAAAATATAATCTGAACCAACAAGAGGAAGTGACCCCAAAGTGCAGTGTTTTACATGCATAAGGAAACCGATTGAGATATCTGATAGCCAGCAGGGCCTCAGGCTTGAAAAGCTGCGAAAGACAAAATGAAGGAGTTGTTTCTTTTTTTGTCTTTGCATCCAAGAGATATAGACTCAGCAGACATTTACAAACTGCTGGTACTATGATAACAATATGAATCTGTAATACAAGTACAGCCTCTTGTCTTCTTGGTCAGTGAATAGAAGAGTTTACTCATACCTTAAAAAGCAGGCTAACAGTTAAATAAATTCTTGACCATTAAAGTAAAATTCTTTTTAAGTGTCTAACTACCAAAAATAGATTTGTTTGTTCTTCTTTTAATACAGGCAAACCAGCCTCCCTTTAAGGGTTAAAACCTCAAAAACAGCATTTCTTTACATATTCAACCAAACAAAATTAATTGTGTGATTCAATTCAATTCAGTTTTATTAATATAGCGCCAAATCACAACAACAGTCACCTGAAGGTGCTTTATATACAATAATACAGAGAAACCCCAACAATCAGATGACCCCCTATGAACAAGCATTTGGCAACAGTGGGAAGGAAAAACTCCCTTTGAACAGGAAGAAACCTCAGGCAGAACCAGGCTCAGGGAGGGGCAGCCATCAGCCACAACCGGCTGGAGGTGAGGGGAGGAAGACAGGACAAAAAACAAGCTGAGATTAATAATAACTAATGATTAAACGTAGAGTGGTGTATAAACACAGAGAGTGAAAAGAGATGAGTGAAAAAACCAGTGCCAGTGCATCATGGGAAGCCCCCAGCAGCCTAGGCCTATTGCAGCGTAACTGAAGGAGGATTCAGGGTCACCTGATCCAACCCTAACTATAAGCTTTATCAAAAAGGAAAGTTTTAAGCCTAATCTTAAAAGTAGAGAGGGTGTCTGTCTCCTGAATCCCAACTGGGGGCCTGAAAGCTGAAGGCTCTGCTTCCCATTCTACTTTTAAATACCCTTGGAACCACAAGTAAGCCAGCAGTCTGAGAGGAAAGTGCGCTATTGGGGTGATATGGTAAAATCTTTTGGATTTTTCAGTGCCATTCTTAAAGTTATTTACTATTTTTTATAGGAAAATTAATATAAAATGTCAAAGACTGTGTACTACCTAAAGCTTGAAGTCACAGGATGATACTGAAATAAACAATCAGTGCAATTTGAGTTCTTCAGCATTATTACCATTTTTTTTTATTATTTTAAACAGCAGGAGTAAAATCTTAAGAAAAAAATTATAAACTGTTGATGAAGTAGTCATTTGTCAGACCGTATGCTGCCAGTATTTAGTTCAATTTTTAAACTTTACCAACTTGTGTTTCCTCTGTCTCATCTTTTGGATGCTCACCTCTTCAACTTGCTGCACTCTTCATCTCCTCTGCTCTCTCCTGTTCTGATTGTGAAAAGAATGCAGTCAGAATGTGCCAATCACATTTTATCCAAATCTTTAATTTTTGATGTGACGATTAGGTTATTCGCTCGTGTTATTTATTGCCTCACCTGTGCCTCCCTCACTTTTCTTTTTAAAAAAAGCTTCATTATGCCCATTGCTGAAGTGCTTTAGCTGGTTAACAACCACCAGAATAACCTGCTTTGCAACACAGCTGCTGGAGCTCTGCGTGTTGTTAAATGCAGTTTGTCGGACCAATCAACACTGACAGCTTATAGGTGCTGGCGTTGGACTCCAGGATGACTCCAAGATTTCTCACAATGTTACTGGAGGCCAAGGTAATGCCATCCAGAGGAAGTATGGCGATAGCATTAATATTAACCAAAAAAGCCTTCAAAACAGATTATGTACAACTAGCACTAATTTTCCGTGTCTATCTTGTAATTAAAAGGGCTTAAATGCAGTATTTATGTTCCAACAATGTACCTTTAATGAACATCTGCACTACAAAATAATTATTAAAAGCCTAGCTAATCATTAGGTCAACAGCTGTATATCCCTAATCTCTATTTAAATATTAAATTTTGATCTCAAACAATTACAAATGTATATTTCGCCTTGCTTTCTGAACAGGAGCTGGATTACATGCTTATTTCAAAAGCTCAATAAGATGATGGGTGTTTTCCTGTTAACAGGTTCCCAACGGTGCTGTGAACATGGTGTGTATGATGATACTGGACATTAATAACAAGTCCTCATCAAAACACACCAAAATTTCATGCATGGAGATACTTTGCTTTTCAATTACATGATCAGGAATCAAGTCATAGATGACCAAAGGTCACAAATGAGTGTTTTAAAGAGGAGGAAACACCTCAAACTTTTCTAAACAGTTCAAAGACAGATATCTGGAGCTGCACAAGGCATTCAAAGCTTTACATTTGTCACACTGTTTATATTCTTAAATATTAATGAAGCTTATGTGCAAGGTCAATAACTTCCACTTTCCCATGCTGCCAAACTCAGTGCTTGTCCAATCATCCTCTTGCCTGCCTTCTCTCAGCCAATCAGCTTCCACTCTGCATACTTTAAATCTCAGTGCTCTTCTGTCATTCTGCCTTTTCAGACTCTCATTCATGCAACCCACCTCCTCCCAATCTTTGTCTTACCCTGGTCACTCAGAGCTCCATCCAAGCCTCCATCTTCTTTTTCACCACCACCAGCATCTAGACCCCCCTGTCCTAATTCCCATCACTGCTGGGATTCTGTTCTGATGTGATGGGTCATCAGAGTCTATTCGCCAAATAGTTTAATTGAAATCTGTATCTCAATAAATCATGTTTAGTTCTTCCAGATGATCTCTCCTTATTGAACGGTTATTGCTTGTGAACTGTTGTAGCAATGCTCCATGCACAGCATTTACGAAGCCTAACATCAACTTTGTTTAGGCTGAAACAGCAACGTCATCTCCCAGGTCAAAACTTGTCACCCTATGACGGTAAAAACCGACCTGTAGACGGGCAGATGTCAGTGATGTTTTCATATAGAGGTCCAGTCAGACGAAACAAAACACACTGATCAGATTATTGCAATGAAGAAAATAAATGTACGTGTCTCTGATTGATGACTAATTTGTGAACAGATGGTCACACAATGTCCTCTCCACGTACACAGACTGATAATACCACAGCCTGTGTTTTAAAATATAAACAACCCTGTTCAACCATTTACATTCATCTACCTGTAAATTCAGGAGGTCTGGGTTTGAGTTTTCTGGAGTGTTTAGCTTTTTTGACGTTTTTACGCTTGAGAATACACTCCTGTGCAAAATTCTGGAGTCACCCCTCATTTCTGTAAATATTTTGCAAGGAAAATGGGAAATAGGTGAAAGGATTTATCGAAAAGTGCAAACATAAATGGAAATATATAAGGCAAAAACAGAGTGTGAACAATACTAACAAGCTTGAAAGTCAATATTCGGTATGACCACCTTTATTCTTCAACACAGCCTAAACTCTCTTAGGCAGCTTTCTTGTCATTTCTTTAAGTAGTCTTCAGGAATAGTTCTCCATGCTTCTTGAAGGACATTCAAAGCTCTTTTTTGGATGTTGGCTGCCTTTTGTTCTGTTCTCTGTCAAGATGATCCCACACTGCTTCGATAATGTTGACGTCCTTCAGCTCTGTGAAGGCCAATCCATGACTGATAGTGTTCCATTGTGTGTTTTTTCTTTTCTATCCAGATTTGCTTTTACTGCATTGGCAGTGTATTTGGGAACATTGTCAAGCTGAAAAATGAAGCTGTTGCCAATCAGACATTTTCCAGGTATTGCATGGTAGATCAAAATCTGACGGCTGGGAATTTTGGCAACATCTCCAACACCACTGGTTGAAATCCAGCCCCAAACCATGACAGAGCCTCCACCGTGTTTTACAGATGGCTGTAGACACTCACCGTTGTACCTCTCCCGGCCTCTTCCATATATACTGACAACAATTTCAACCAAACATTTCAAATTTAGATTTATCACTCCATAAAACTCTTTTGCTGGAAAGTCGAATAAGGACACCTAGGCAACATTGAAGAAGTACTTGGTGTAGCAAACTTCGTCGCTGCAACTTTCATTTTGGAATTATTTTTCAACCATGACTAGATGTTGGGAAAACACTGCCAGCTGATGGTTACTGAACACTGAAATGTGAGCTGGGAGATGGATTATAATCTGAACTGGGTGCTTCTCATAACCAGATCAATATTGGAGGTTTTATTTAGGAAGAAAGTATTTCCAATTGATATCTTGGCTAATATATAAAGAAGGGAGGTAATATTGGAAAGGAAAAACAAAGGGTTCATTGATAATTAACTTTCCAGCAACATATTTCATAAGCAACATACCATGAATACTTGACTCCACACTGTTTGCCCGGCTTACTCTGCTACAAGTGTTCCAGATAGTGCTGAATAAAATCAAACAAAACTATAAAACAAGAAAAGGTTTTGATATTGAACAACATATTCTGAGATATTAATGACACTAAAAAAGAAGAACTGGATCCTTGAATTAAAAAAATTATTTTAAACAATATATCTTTAGCAAGTGGTTGTACATATAGGAAGGAAAAAACATTATATAATAAATACAAACCAGTACTGAAGTATCTCCTGCACAAGACAGACATGTTGAAACTGTCAGATTCTTTCTAAGGAAAGGATATGGGATCCCTGCCTGACAGCAGAGCATATGGTAAATGTGCTGATAACAAGTCAGTTTATGATAGACAAACAGTATACAGTGCTGTGGAAATGTCGCTGTACATTACATAGTTAGAGCTGATTGGCTACTGCTGATAGTGCAGGTTGTATTCAGTGATAAGAGAAAAAATCCTATCAGAGAGATCCAAAGTTCGCTGTGAGTGCCTGTAAATGTGACCACCTGCCACTGTTGTGTTTGAAAATGACAAAAGCTACAGCAGTACTTTTGTTCAACAAGCTATAAATATAACCTTTGTCCAGTGTGACCAATTTCAGCAGTTATAGATGACAACAAATGTAAAGTTGTAAAGTTGTTTAAAACAGAGAACATAAATATGACTTGAGAGGGATGTACACGACATTGGATTTTAAATCAAACAATCAAGATGTGATTGAAGTGCAGACTTTTGGCTTTAATTCAAGGGGTTTAAACAAAGTATTGCATTAACTGATTAGGAAATGCAGCAGTTTTTATAAATAATCCTCAATTTTCAGAGGTTTTCCAAGTCCAATCTGGCCTTCCTGTTCTTGAGTGTAACCAGTGGTTTGCACCTTGTTGTAAACCCTCTGCATTTACATTCATGAAGATGTCTCTTGATTGTAGACTTTGATAATGATAAAGTTACCTCCTCAAGAGTGTTCTTGAGGAGGTAATGCTGAGCTGGTCAGTGTTGTTGACTTGGCCTCACTTAAAGTTTTTGCTATCTCTCTGGTAGGTTTACTCTGTTTTTTCAGACTAATGATAGCCTCCCTGACTTGCATCAACATCTCTTTGGACCTCAAATAGAGAGTTCAACACAATCCAGATCTTTTATCTGTTGAATTTGTCATGGAATAATGGAACAGTGGGAGGGGAAAATGGCTGTAATTCCAAAACATTAAATGCAATACTTTTGTTAAACCGCTTGAATTAAAGCTGCAAGTCTGCACTTCACACCTTGATTGTTTAATTTAAAATCCACTGTGATGGTGGAGGCAACTGCATTAAATAATATCAAGCTTTTAGTAGCTTGATAAAGTTAAATAGGCCATCTAATGTTAACAACAGTGATGTGCCAATAAATATAAATCATTAAAACTGAACTATTCTAACTGTACAGATGTAAATTTACTCAATGATTATGTAGATAATTAATATTTTTATATTATAAATTTGAATGAAAGCTATAAAAATGACAGAACATTTTGTTTTTCTTATGTCGTCACTGTTAAATCCCCCAGGGGTTCATTCTGGCTACAAACAAATGTCCAAAAAGTTACTGAGGGCAAACAATAAGGTGTAGGATTACAGGACTTACAAAGAGCTTAAAATAGAGGAACACTGTGATAAAAATGAGTGACTGTGAGTCTGTAACAGATATGAGACCAGCCAAAGTAAAAATATCACAGGTTGTCATGCTTTAATTTCCAGGCACTGCAGGAGATGTACAGTAGCTGTGGACAGGGGGGTATGTTCATCAATTCTTAGTTTATTTGTTTTTTCAACACAACTAAAACTGTTGTTAATAATGATTAACAACAGTTTCAGTTTCGACACACTGATTTTGATTTCAGAAATAGTAAGTATAACGTATAACTCTAATTTGGTAGTCAACCCACAAATTATTGGTACAGTTAAACTATGAGCAGAAGATAAACGACTGTTTTATTAAATGTTACATACATGGAAAGCGAAAGGTTGCTGGTTCAGTTCCAGCTGGAGACACAAATCCACTTTGGGATTGCATCAGGAAGGGCATCTGGTGTGAAGCTCTGCATAATCAAACATGAGGAGCTACCTGCTGTGGCAACCCCTTGTGACAAGGGAGGAGCTTTCTTTTACATACATTGGTGCAACAATTTAAATATACTGTATATGAAAGAAGTAAGTACAAGGTTCAGATTTTCAAATTTTCTGCATCGTTAAAGTGATAAACTACACCTGTGGTTAGCAGTTTTGTACATTTACTATCATGTACCCTGAATTTATTTGAACTCTAATTATCAGAAAATGTGATCATCTGTTAAAAGTGGTTAAAATATTCAAAAAGAGAAGACTTATCATTGAAAACAGAAGACAAGATCAAGATGGGAGCCGCAGTTTGAGAAGCATATTTGAGAACAGAAAGCAAAGGACACATGGAAAAAGCCAAAAACTGGGATTCAATTCACAAAGAGAGACTCAGAGAAAGACAGAATTTGGAGGAAATGTTTTGGGGTTTTTTTTGTCTAAATTGTGTAGAAAGATTTCTGGGACTGTGCTGGTTTAGCGTTAAAAATCAGAACATCAAACATCTTTCTATGCTGCTTTACTTTGCACTGAGAAAGCTGTTGCAGGTTTGAACACAGAAGTCTTCCTGCTGCCTTCTTAACTAACTGTCCAGATAAGCCTAAAACATTTTGTACTGTATTTACAGCAGTCCAGCACTCACTCATTACCTATAGATAAGACATGCTCTGAGTTATTTCTATTCTCTGTATCTTTTTCTGCTTTGTTAAAAAGATAAGGATGGGAACAACTACAGCTGCTCTGCAAGTCACTGTTTGGCATATCAGCGTTGCATAACACAGCTCGATAAAAAACATCAGAGTTGGTTTTGTCTGGGTTTAAAGCTTTCTGTTGCTTCAGAGTGGGATTAGCACTGGAAAAATAAAACAAACATGATGTAATCGTGCTCGTGACAAACTTTGAATCATGATGAGGCATTCCTGCATGAAGACGTGAGACCACCTCCTCCCAGTCTGTAGGTGAGACAGCTCATTGCATCACACAGACATGCGGTAAAGTGTTGCTCTGACTACTTTGAAACTTATAATTACAGTCAAAAGTGTCCAGATCCTGAAACAAATGCTTATCAAAGAGCTCCCTGATATGAGACACTGATATTCGCATCTGTTTACTGCTGAGTCACAGGATGATGTCATTATAAAAGACAACTGATTAAAGTATGACGAGCACATTGGGGGGGAAAAAAAACCAAAAAGACTTTCAGATCTCAGAAACAGTCTACATGGGTGTAATACCTCCAATCCTGAATAATGAAGACAAAGTTCAAGTGTCAACACCTGCAGTTCCTCTAATGGACACTCGAGGCTTCAAAAACGAGTCAGTCTCCATGGACTCCCATGTTAAAATGTCCAACTTGACAGCAGAAATAAACATGTTCACAGCCTGTTAAAAAACAGGTTTGGTCTGTATAGCTAATTTTCTCCTTCATAACAACTGTACAGGTGGTAAATTTTAAAATTACTCACCTGTTTAAATTACCTGCTGATAAATTTCATACTGAAAGACACAACAGAGTCAGCTCTTAATCTTTTCTGTGTAATCTCTTCATTATATACATTTTTTTCTAAGTCTGCTTTCGATCTTTTGCATTTACAGTAATATCGCACTGAATTACACACGCACCCTGCTAACCAAACTCACTAGCCAGTGCTGGCATTAGCTGATAATGCTCCAGCCCCCGCCCTCTCATCCATATATAATCACATTTAGCTTAAAAAAAAAAAGACACTATAAAAGATCAACGTAACTTTGGGGCTTGAAAGGTGAAGCAAGTGCAGGAATGCCTTAAACATGCATTGTTTTTAGTGGCCATTTATGGAAATGAACTGGCTTTTTCTAGTCTTTTTAAAAATGTAAAAGGATTTACACTACAAGTTACATTTACCTGCACTCTCAGTGCTTTATCTATCTCACATCCACACCTACATGGACTGATTCTTATATAGCGCATTTCTATCTATTTGAGTACTCAAAGCACTTTATACAACACGTCTCATTCACACAAGCACTTTTTTCTACGTCTAAGTGCTTTTAATCTAACATTCACACACATTGACACTTCGATGAACGCATCGGGAGCAACTCATGGTTCAGTATATTGCCCAAGGATACTTTGGCATGCAGACTGGAGCAGCCAGGGATCGTACCGCCAACCTTCCAATTAGTAGATGACCTGATCTACCTCCTGAAACCCAGAATCTTCTTGCTGTGATGTAACTGGGGTTACTGGTGATGAAGGCTTATTAAGTCAGTCTATTAGAAGTTACAGAAGGCCACATGCAAGATAAGAATATACTGTACTGCCTGTACTGAGAAATACTGATGAATTCTGAAAAACAAAATCTATAAACAATAGAAAATGTTATAAAGGTTGTGCAGTACAGAAAGGATTACAATTTTTTATGCAACAAATTACTTTGGAGAAGAGTACTAATTGAGTTATGATTGTGGAGGAAATGAAGTTAAGATTATATGAGTGCACATAGTGTCAGACTGTGTTAAAATCATGATATGGTTACCACCGGTGGATACCACTGTTTTTAATTGGATGCAATCATTTTTTAAATTATAAATCTTGTTTTTGAAATTGTGGAAATAGTTTTATTTTGGAACTGCATTGGAATGAAGGTCTAAACAGCTGATTGTTTAATTCAATACCGAAACAGGGCTCTATATAGTAGCACTGTTTACACTTTAAATTTCTCTCCCTGTCAACTTTAAGCAACTTACACACAAGGAGGATGTTTAATTCACTGTGAAGAAAGGGGAAAGGGAAATACACCCAAGACAAACACTTAGGTTCTTGTGTTCAGAAACGGAGCCTCATCCTTCTCCTAAGACAATAAATCCACGGAGAATCAGATATGTGCCGTGGATTTCTATTAATAAATCTCCGGACCCTGTGAGAAACGGGGGAAACTGATTCTCCAGTAGTCTAAACAGCCGTGTCCTCCATCCTCACCGTTTAACCCTCATAATTCACACAGCCTTGTTTTCATTAAAGCGAAGCTGTGAAGATGCCTGGAAGACAGCGTTCATGGCCGGCACATGGCCCTTACATAAGTCTGAGCTCCCACCTACTCACTCCCTCATCAAACAGAAACATCTGGAAATAAAGAATCTAATTCACACTGACCTGCGAGAGGCCTACGATGGATCATTAGATACAAAGGGTTTGACTGATTATTTTCTGAAAATTGCAGATTTTGGGATACAAACATTTATATGAGGTGCAAATAACCTAATTGCACATGTTTATGAAGGCCAGTTGACCCAATGACAAAACACTGACATACCTGCAGTGCAGGAGTACCTAACAACATGGTTCATGGTTCAGGACACAACAGAGCAAATATCAACAACCTAACATATGCATTCCTCTGCTCTTCTTCACAATTCTGCAGCAACTGTGTCCAGGATATTGACCATTAGCTTCTGGCTGGCTGGAGCTTTGCTGCATTCCTCTGCTCTCATTCTCCACACTTACAGTCAATCTAATAAAGGCCCAAGAATGAAGATAATTTAAACTAAACCTGAGAGACTTATGAGGTATCATTTGCTTTGATTGCATCTGGACAAAAATTAAATACTGGACAAGCTTTATCTGATGAAAACATCAAAGAAGGCCTGTAGCTCTTCAATAAAACCTGATGTTGCTCTTTGGCTCAATTTTTTTAAACTCCTTTTTCAAAAATGTTAGGATGCTGTGTAAAATGTCAGTAAAGACAGAATGCAATGATTTGCAAATAATTTAAAGCCTAAATTCAATTAAAAATAGCTCATTTTAAGACATGTATGACTCCATAGTGTAGCGATTAACACATTCACTTGGCAAGTGGAAGGTTGCTGGTTTGATTCCAGTTGGAGACACAAATCCCCTTTTAGGGTTGTGTCAGGAAGGACATCCAGGGTAAAAGCTCTGCCAAATCAATCATGCGGAGCTACCTGCTGTGGTGACAAGGGAGCAGCCAAAAGCAGCTATATTTATTGAAAAACACATTTGATGCCACAGAACATGGTTAAAAAAAAAAAAAAAAAAGTTGTGACAGGGTCATGTTTGCCACCGTGTTACATCACTTCTTCTTTCAACTGCTCTTTGTAAGCATTGGGGAAGTTTTGAATAAGAAATAGTTTCCCATTGTTGCTTAATATAGTATTTCAGCTGCTTAACAGTTCAGGCCTCCTTTGTTGTTCTTTTTAAATAACGCCCCAAATGGTTTCAGAGGGTGACAGGTCTGGACAGGGGGAATGCTGTAGTTTGGCATTATCCAGCTAAGACCAGCAAGGCCTTCCCTGAAAAACATCATCATGCCCCAAAACCTGGACATATTGTTCAGCATTAATGCCTAATAACAAGCCAGATAGTCTCTTTTCTCTATTGCTCAGATGATGATGTCCATGGTTTCCAAAAAGACCACAGGACAGTTTTCTACTTTGCCTTGGTCCATCTTAAAAAAGCTTGTGCCCAGAGAAAGTGGCGGCGTTTTCTTTGCATGCAGAATTTTAACTTGTAATTTGCTTTTTGCAGCAGTGAACTGTGTTGTAAGTTTTGTTGAGCAATTGCAGTGATTTCAACCACAGAAACAATTTCTTTTGCAATTTTACATTCTTCTTTTTCCTCTTCTTTTGGCTGCTCACTTTAGGGTTCACCACAGCAGATTATCTGCCTCCATCTAACCCCATCTCTAGCATCCTCTTCTGTCACACCAACCTTCTGCATATCAGGGGGTCACAAGCCAGTGTACTCCTAGTGCCAGTCCCAAGCCAGTCCCAGGACACTGGGAGGGCTGTGTCAGGAAGGGCATTCGGTATAAAGTCTTTACCAAATCAAACATGCAATTTTACCTTATGAAAAGCTATCCTATGATCCTATATCCTATAGAACTATGTGTGAACCACTCCTCGTCTTTACTTCAGAAAGGCTCAGCCTCTTGGATGGTTTTTTATACTTAACTTTATTAGTTATAAAATGTTTCACCAGGTGATAGTTTTTTAGTCATTACACAACTTTGCCAGTTTTATTTTTTATTTTTTTAAAGCCTGTCCCATCTGGCAGCTTTTGCAATCAGAATTATGATCTGAATGTGATGTTGTACCAAACACATTTGGTTTTCCAAGATGAGCTCTATAAATTCTCTATAGGCTCCTCTTGTTCTTGTGTTTCTTTTATCTGTTTATTTATTAATTTCTACTAGTGTTGTTTCTGTTATTACAGTTCATGTGTAATATGACAATGTCTAAGAAGACAGGCAGGAGAGAAAAAAAGGAGAGAAAGAAAGAAAAAGGAATAGGAGAGAAAATAGGAGAAAATATAATAAAAGGATAGAGCACAAATACAAAAGTGCAATGGATTTCCAACTGCTGCACCTGTAAGAAAAAAAACAAACAGCACCTGGAACAGGAAAATACGAAAAAGCACAGATACACAAATCAACAATCTTTTT